>PVKC010000595.1:50075-63469 GCA_004027635.1 Crocidura indochinensis | reverse complement strand
TTTTTTTAATTGTGCTGGATGGGGTTTGGATCACCCCTCATACTCACAGTGCTTACTCCTGCCTGGCTCTGCTATCTGAAATCACTCCTGGCAGGTTCGGGGAACCATATTCGTTGCTGGGGAGTTGAACTAGGATCAGTCCTGTGCAAGGCAAACACCCTATCTGCTGTGCTATATCGCTCAGGTTCCCTTGCATCATTCTAATATTGTCTTTTTCTCATTACTCATAATTGGGATTTGCATTCCAGTGCCAAGTCTTCCGTATTATCAATGGTTTTGTTTTATTGCACAGATAAATAACTTAATATTATAATATAACAAATATGCTATAATATTATATTTGTTATTCTCTCTGATTATTTTGCTAGCATGATCCCCTCCAATTTCACAAATGTTCCAGTAAGCTGTATGCTTCTATGAGTATTATAACATTGTGTATAGGCCGAATTTCTTTATTTATTCTTTGTTGAGCATTTTGCTTATTCCCATCAGCTGACTGTTGGGCTTATTATTATTGCCATAGGCATAGGGATGGATATGCATTTTTGAATTAATGTTTTTTTTTTTTTGAGGATAGAAGTCAAGAAGTATTATTGTTGGTGTTTGATGGGAGTTTTATTCTTAATTTTGAAGAAATCGTTACCCTACTTGCCATGGGAGTTAAGATAATTTTCTCACCAATAGTTAAAATGGGTTCCATCTTTAACTCTTCTACTAACACTGTTTCCAGTCACTGGAAACAAAAAAAACCCTGTTATGATATGTTCCATTCTCATTGGTGTGAGATTCTACCTGTTGTTATTTTGATTTGCAATTCTCCAAATCATAATTGATGATGGACATTTCTTTTGATGCCTGCTATCAATTCTTCTTCTTTGGGGGAGATATCTGCTCATTTTCGTTCCCATTTTTGATGCAGCTTATTGTCTGTTTTGTTGTTGAGGTTTGTGAGTACTTTATATATCCTGGTTGTTAGTCCTGTATCTAATGCATTGTTGAAAAGCATTTTTTCCACTCAGTAAAGCTATGTTTATTTTAGAAAAATTCCTTTTTAACACGCAAACTAATTCTAATTTGAATAATTTTCATTTGACTTTTGTTTCCTTTATCTTTGTCACAGGAATTAAAATTCAAAGATATAATGTAGGTTCATTTATTAGAGAATTCAGTACATTTTTTCATCTATATACTTTATAAATTTTGGAATAATATAAAGGTCTTTAATAAATTCAGAGTTAACTTTTATGGATAGTGTGAGGTGTGGGTCTAATTTCATTAGTGTTTTATATTTTTTATGAGGCTATCCATTTTTCCCAATACAAAACATCTGCTTTATCTTTCTATCTCTAAATATTTGTGGATTTATCTCTATTGTTTTTCCTCTATTTCTATTGCTTTTAAGTGAAGTTTAGAGTTAGGAAATGTTAAATATCTCATCTTTTTCTTTGAATTGTTTATTTGGTGATTTTAGATTCCATATAATTTTTAGTTGGTCCTAAATATATGAAAAATGTCATCAAAATATAAATGGGGATTGCATTGAATCTGTATTGTCTTATGAAGAAGTTGGTGATTTTGAAAATAATTCCTCAAATTCATGAATATTTAATATATATTTAATTTACTTTAGTTTTCTTCTACTTTTAATAGCAACATGCAGATTTTGATGTTTAAGTTTTTCCTTTATTAAATTAATTTAAATTAATTCTTCATAGGGCCCGGGAGATAGCATGGAGGTAAGGCGTTTGCCTTTCATGCAAAAGGTCATCGGTTCGAATCCCGGTGCCCCATATGGTTCCCCGTGCCTGCCAGGAGCAATTTAAATTAATTCTTCATTAATTTAATTTAATTCCTAGATGCTTGATTTATTTACTATATCTACAATAGGGTAATCTTTTTCTTTTCTATTTCACTATTTGCATACAGGGATATAACAGAATTTTTACTGATTTTGTAGAATGCTACTTTTTTTACAGCAATTTATTGATTCTAAAGTTTTGTGTTTGTTCTGTATATGTATGCTGTGTGTGAGGGCTATGTACGTGCTCTGTGTGTGTAGCTGTGTGTGGTTTCTTTAGGCCTTTCTCTATATTGTCTTGATCTGCAAGTAGTTGTAGTTAAATTTTGTTTTCTCTTTAGGTCCCTTGATTGGTATTTTTTTTTTTTTTGCCATATTGTATTGGCTAGAACTTCCAAAATGATATTGAATAAAAGTGGAGTCTGTATACCTAGCTTTCTGCCTGATTTCATAGGAAGATTTTCCATCTTTTGACACCGAGTATGTTGTTAACTGTCGGCTAATTGTTGAGGAATCTATTGCTATGCACTTGTGTTATCTTTTTAAATGAAATGAACATTGACTTTTGACATAAGTTTCCCCTGAGTCAATTGATATTATAGGAGCTTTCATTTTGTTGATATGGCATATTAAATTATTGTATTTCTAAATATTGAACCATTCTTAAATCCCTGGAATGAAACCCATTTGATCGATATGGGACTTTTTTTGATATATTGTTACATTTATTTCATTAAGCTATTGTTGGAGATCTTTGTCTTAGGGATATTGGCCTGTAATTTTTATCTTGTTAGTAATGTTCTCTATTTTTGTTATTAGAGATATACTTAATTTTTAAAAGATTTTAGAAAACATTATGATTTATTAAATACTTTAGAAAAAAGGAATATGAGATCCAAGTCTTCTGTGAAGTGTTGATAAATCTTAGAATGAATCTGTTTTTTTTGTTTTGTTTTGTTTTGTTTTGTTTTGTTTTTGGGTCACACCAGGCAGCGCTCAGGGGTTACTCCTGGCTCCACGCTCAGAAATTGCTCCTGGCAGGCACGGGGGACCATATGGGTCACCGGGATTCAAACCGATGACCTTCTGCATGAAAGGCAAACGCCCTACCTCCATGCTATCTCCCGGGCCAGTTTGTTGTTGTTGTTGTTGTGAGATTTTAAATTACTATTTCAAAGTTCAATATTGTTATTGGCTTGTTCAGGTTTTCTTTCTTTGTTGTTTTGATTTTGGGGTGACATCCCAAAACTTGCTTTGTGTTCAAGGATCTCTTCTTACAAGTTTATGGCTCCATATGTGTTTCTGGAAATCAAACTCAGGGCAACTACATGCAGGAAAAGTGCCCTCCATGCTGTAACATGACTCTGCCCCTTCTGATCTGGTATTCTACTTTCTCTTCATTCAAGGTGACTATATGATTCTTAGAATACATGCCTTTTTCAAGGTTCTATAGCTTGCTGATATAGTTGGTCATATTGACCTCTGATGTTATAAGGTGTTATAATTTCTCCCCTTTCATCTCTGATATGCTTTATTTAGCTTTTATCTATTTTTCCCTTTGTGAGTCTAGCAAAGGTTTTGTCAATCTTATTTATTCTTTAAATAAGGCTTCTGTTTTCATTGACCCTTTGACATTCTTGATATCTGCTTGGTTATTATTCCATTCTTTCTACTTACTTTGGGATTCATTTATTGTTCTTTTGTGGTTTCTCAAACTGTGAGGTTATGCCAAAGATTTGAGCTTTTACTTCTTTGCTTGATGTAACCCTATATTTCTATGAATTTCACCTTTAGTATGCTTTTGCTGTGTCCCATAAGTTCTGATACTTTGTATTCTTATTCTTATTCATTTTGAGGAGTCTTTTATTTTCCCTTTGATTTCTTCTTTGATACATTTGCTATTGGGCAGAATGTACTTCATTTTTTAAATGTTGGCTTTTTCTCCAGTTTCCTTTCCATGATTGCTTTAGAAGTTTATGTTTTATTTTTTCTGAAAACATACATGCATATAATTTATATTTTAATTTTATTAACATTTTATTGTGTACTAGTGTGATCTATCCTGGAATGAATTCTTTGAATATTCGATAAAATTATGTATTCTACATTTGTTATGGTTTATGATATAGCTATGTCATTTGCCCGCTATACAAGAGGAAAACACATTTTAAGTTAAATAAATAACTTTAATCTAAATTGTTTTCTTAACAAATAAATATCTATGTTTATCCATTAAATTGGAAAGCAAATTTTCACAATATATGGTGAAGTATACTTGTCTATAAAGTGTATCCTTACAGTTATCAATCTGAAAATAACTCATCTCATTTTAAGAACAAACTTGTATTTGAGCTATTTATTGAGAAGGTTTATATTGGTAACAGCACTTTGTCTTTTCTTGAGTTCATTATACACATGTAATGATTTTTTTTTTGGTTTTTTGAGCCACACCCAGTGATGCTCAGGGCTCCTGGCTATGCGCTCAGAAGTCGCTCCTGGCTTGGGGGACCATATGGGAATCGGGGGATTGAACCGTGGTCCATCCTAGGCTAGTGCAGGCAAGGCAGGCACCTTACCTTCAGCGCCACCGCCCGGCCCCACATGTAATGATTTTAATTAGCTATTATATATTGATTGAGATTTTTTGTTCTACTTTTATAGAACCCTGTAATTAATATGTTCTAATCATGATGATGCTACAAAAATGTTACAGGAAATTTGAATTGCTACAATATTGTACATAATATTCTAAAATCAAATGTAAGTATGCTATATGAATTTTTCATTAATCTAGAGCTGTGCTATTTTACTTTCCATTAGCTAATCAAGAATTGGTCTGAGCAGGCACACTGTTTTTGGTGTTGCCTTTCTAACTATATTGCACAGGAACAGTAATATTGTCTATTTTGCATGTAGAAGGAAATGGACGTTCAGTACAAATTATCTAAATGTAACAATAAATATGTTAAGAATATGAGTTGAGAAAATAAGGTAGAACAATATTTACTAATATAATCCAGGTCACTGATTTTATAAAACTCTATTTACTAAAGAATTCTAGTAAATGTCTCATTTTAATCAAATTTTATGCTAAGATATTTTATATTGCAGATATATAATAGATAGCATTAACACTTTTATAATATTAATGGATAATAAAGTCAATATTTAAAATAGTTATATAAACTGCAATATATTAATGTGAAGTTAACTGCAATCTTTAAGCATAAGAACATATTTTTCAGTTTAATATGAATTCTACATTAGAGATTATATAAATTTAGTATCCATCACAAAATCACTCTACTTTACAGAAAAAATAAATAATTTTGACATAAAATTGTCAATGGAGCTAATGATATAGCATTTTTAATATACATCTAGGTGAAGCTATTAGTACCAAACTTGAGAATATACTTAAAAGATCAATATTGTACTGTTTTCAATTTTTATATAAAGTGCTAATAATACATTTTTAAGGTATGTGGACAAACAATTTTTGGAATTTTAGTGTGAAAAGTTAACAATATATAAGCAAATGAGGAGGGTGTCATTTTTAATACAGTTTACAGCTGATGACAAAATTTTATATGTGAGCAAATTAAATCTATTGTCCATTGTGAAGAACATTCAATCTCTTTCACTACATTCTTCAATCTGCATGAAGTGTTTGAAAATAATGATTTTTACCACAAAACCACTATCACAACTCAATAGTCATGCAGTTGTGACTTTTTTCAGTTAAAATTAATTTTATAATTTTAATCAAGTAATCATTGCATTGCATAAGTCTATTTGTCATATTACTTAAAAAGTAACTAGAAAGTTACTCATATTTATCATATTTTTATATATTTCCCTTCTCATGATCCATGAGTTCTGCATCTAGAATTGCCAGTGAACATGAGCATGATAACTATATGAAAAAAATTAATTTGTTCAGGGGTAAGGATAATGATGGTGAAAATTTGATGGTAGTAGTGGGGTGGAGTATCTTTGTTAATATTATAATATAAACATTATTTGGGTCACCATATCACTAATGTACAATAAAAATTTAACAATAACAACAAGAATCATTTGCATTGTTTTTACAAGAAGTTGGGAGGAGAACACTAATTAATAACAACTGTAAATATTTAATGCCCATCAGTGGAACTCTTATCCACAAGGGTAAAATTAAGTTTATGATTTATAACACATGCGGTAGTAGCCAAAACCTTAAGAATTTTGAAATTTTGAATGCACTAGCTGTACATGAATATTGTGTTTCTTGGGAGAGCAAGAAAGTAAGTTTCTTAAAATCACACTAAGGACAGAGCTTTGGACTATGCAATGAACGATTGTAGCACAGACTCTTAATATACAAAAGATTCCATTTTGTGAATCTTTAGTTAACAACCTTGAAATCTATTCTCAAGTACTTTATTTTGATAATAGTCACAAGCCATCAAGAAGTAATGCGTTAACATTTTTTTCCCAGTTGGAAAAGCCACTAACAAAACTATCACAAATCAAATAATGTGTACCAATTTGCTCTATTCATAATATTAACCTTTACATAAACATTAGGATCTACAAGGTTTTTCACAAGACAGTTCTTTCAGGAATTCAGTGATCCAACAATCCTAAACCAGTTACCTTTTCTCCAGGAAATTATTAAGAAATACTTAAATGGGGCAAGAATGGTGGCACAAGCGGTAAGCCCATGTGTGTGCTCGCCTAGAATGGACCGTGTTCAATACTCCAGCTTCCCATATGATCCCCCAAGCCAGGAATAATTTCTGAGTGTATAGTCAGGAGTAACCCCTGAGCCTTACCAGGTGTGGCTCAAAAATCAAAAAAAAAAAAAAGAAATACGTTTAAGAAAATTTGTGAAAAATATTAAATCTATTTATGGTATCATTACATCATTGACTGAAGGGACATCACCAATTGATTGCGTAAGCTAAGCTGTTTGTGGCCACTTGAGACTTCTATGTGATTTTTTTGTTTATTTAGCTTAGTTTTATTCTTGCTTCCTTCCCATCTATTTATATGCTCTTATTGAGCTGTCAGTATTGAGGAATTTGGAAGTGTTGTGTGGCAGTTTATGTGATCATGCACTCCCAATATTCAGGAATCTGTGAAGTTGGGCCAATGCACTGATCTTGCACAGCTGTGGGATATGGGTGTGTTTGCTTGGGTTTCTGGCAGTTGTGGAAATCAACCACTCCCCTTTTGAATGAACCCCACAGTTTTTAGTGGAAGACTGACTGATATACCTGTAAACTGTGGCCACTTGACTTGCATCTCTTCCCAGATTAGTCTAGAATTTATGAGCTGGGCTTTGAAATTATGTAGTGGTGGCTGTAGGATATCTGCACTGTTAATCTTTATTTATTTGGGGGTTTTGGGGTGACCCCTGCTGATGCTCAGGCATGACCTCAGGTATATATACTCAAGACCTACTCCAGATAACGCGTTGGGAAGCAATCAGAGAATCGTGAAATCAGCCTGGATATGCTATGTGCAAGAAAATTTCCTACCTGCCGTTCTATCTTTCCAGCTCTTGCACTAACAATAATTTTGGAGGGGTTTGGGACATACCTTGTGAAACTCAGAGTTTTTCCCTGTCACTACGATCAGAAATTATTTATGGTAGGTTCAGCGGACCATATGGGATGCAGGGATTCAAACCCAGACCGGAACTGTGCAAGGCAAATGTCCAATCACTATGCCATTTGTACTATTATTTTTTAATGTATATTCATGAGAATCTTGTGCATCCTAAACTGACATCAATCGAAGCTTAGTAATATGTGATTTTTAAGTAATAGAAATACAATTTTAAAAGAGCTTCATATAGTGGTCTCACCCTATATTTCGTTTTAAAATCTGGCAAAAAGTTTGCTATTATGTAGTGCGATATTGAAAATTATTTTACTTTTTCATACTAAATAGCTCTATTTCATTTTCACATTATATTACCCATTACTATTCAATTTTTTTTATTTTGTTATTTACTTTTTTAATTTTTGCTAATTTTATTACTATAACATTGATTTACATTATTATGGAATTTCAGATATTTAGCTTTGCACCTATATATGTGTGTAATTTTCATTTCACCACAGATGCTTTAATACCATTGCACCTCCAAAAAGACCCCACCAAAAACGATTTCTCCTTTTATTTCCCTTTTTTTTCTGGTAATAATCAGGGTTTTTTTGAGTATAGGAATAAATTTCATTTTTTTCAGTTCATTTGATTTAGTTATTCATATTATGTAAACTATAATCGTGTAGGAATGAAACATCACATGTAATTTTTTAGGTTTCTCTTGATTGTGTGATAGTGTCTTTCTCTATGTAAAACCTTTTCAATTATATGTGGTTTTATTTATTTATTCTTTCTTTTGTTTTCTCAATATTAGAGTTGATGCATTACATATTTATATATAATGTTTATTTTATAAAGTATACTACCTATGCTTTCTTCTATTTTGTGGTTCCAGTTCTAATTTGAAAGTGTTTAATCCAATTTTATTAACATTTGTCAACCATGCTAAATGTTAATAAGTTAATTTTATTAACTCATTTATTGACTCATTTTCTAAACACCATTTGTTTGAAGTACATTAAATTAACAACTGTAGTTTTGTATCCTTTTACACAAGTTAGGTGTTTAGATATGTGTATTTGTTTATTAATTCTTTATCCAGATGTGTTTATGTACCAGTTTTTGCTCCAATACAATTTTATTATTATTATTACTATTACTATTATTATTATTATTATTATTGTTTGAGGCTAGGGAGCAAAAGATCTTAGTTTTTCTTTTTTACCTCTTGATAGCTTTGCTTATCATATCATAGTACTTTGAAATTCAAAATGCATATCATGTTGAATTGTGCTAAGGCTTCCAAAACTTTGTTGAATAAAAATTTGGGGTCATTTTCTTGACTTGTACAAGTTTCTTTTTCCTTTCTTCATATATTTATTCTTAAATGGGGGTTTTGCCAACCTGCCTTAAAGCATAAGGTCACTTTCAGTGAAACTTTTTTGTTTGTTTGTTTTTGGATTATTTTTGGATCACACTCAGTGACGCTCAGGATTACTAAGGCTATTGTAGTAGTAGAAATAGCTACTCGCTTGGGGGACCCTATGAAAGCCAGGGGATCAAACCAAGGCCCGACCTAAGTTAGCAAGGCAAAAGCCCTATCGCCTGCGCCACGGCTCTGGCACCACTTTCAGAGAAACTTGACTAAATAATGATATCCTGATGGCTTGATGAGTCACAGTGCTGGTTAGCCAGACTATACCTACATGGTCACCTACACAAGTAAGTCGCTAAATGCAGGCTATTCAGGGGGAAAAATATTGTGCTCTAGATCAAAGTCAGTTTCTTTCAATAAACAAGGGTTTGCACTCTATCCCCCCTTCATGTATCTCCCTGTTCCCTAGTGATGTAATAACACATATTATTGACCTTTTCAAAGAAACATTTCTTACCTTCATTAACCTTTCATATTACCCTTTGGTTTCTATTCTATTCTATTCTTATATTATTTTAATTGTTGTACTTAATTTTGATTTTTCCTTTTTCTAGTTCCACTAGGTGTAAAATTAAATTGTGCACTTGTCCTTATTATTAAAACAGTCCTCTATAAGAATGAATTTTCCTCTTAGATCCGCTTATGTTTCTCTATCCAGGGTCTTAAAACCCCTCTCTTTTTTCCCTTTCATTAGTTCCTTATTTTTCTGATTTCTACATTGTCCTTGGAGCTATTCCAAAGCATACTATTTATCTAATATATACTCTCTTATTTTATTGTATGTATCATATATAAATCCCAATATATCACACAGACAAGGAAAATAATTTACTGCTAAGCCACCTTCCTGGCAACATAATAATGCTTGTTAATTTTTGTTGCTTCAGTCAACGTTATTGTGCTTGTTAATTTTTACTTGAGTACCAATTTATCTGAGAATATTTCATATGATTTTACTCTACACATATTATTATGAAGACACTAGATAACACTACATGCTCTAATTCTTAAACTATCCCTATGTGCCCTGGGATAAAATGTGTGTTCATTTTTGGTGGGGTGAAATTCTCTTGATACAAATTTGACCTTTGGAACACTGAACCCTTTACCACTAGCTTCTACTGCTCAGACCAAATATTTACCTTTTTAATTTTTATCATTCTTCTTTGGTTCATTTAGATGAAACTTTAAGACTGTATATATAAAATAATAGCTATTTTTACAATTAATATTTTAACTTAAATGCATATGCAATTCTTTATTTGTGTATAATTGAAACAATGTGTAAGTACTTTGGAATATGAAAATTATCAACCTTATCTCATTTGAGCTTTTAGCTAGTATATGGAAATGATGCTTATATAATTGCTATATTCTCTTACACAGAAATACTGAAGTTCATTAAGATAAACAAGCAAGAACTATAGTATCATTTAAGACAGAATTAATCTGCATCTCCCATAATATGTAAAAGTCAACTACATGTCTAGGACAAATAAATTCTAATTATATAACTAGTATATATATATGTATATATATGTGAGCCATCAATTTGCATCTGTTTTATATGCATCCAATTGAAGCCTAAAATCTCCAACAAAATTTGTAAAAAAAAAAAAAAAGCAACGACATGTAAATTTGATATAGCTTGAGGGTTTTTATATGCCTACTTATTCCATAATTCCTTTCTGATATTGCATTTTATTTAGGGCTTAAGATTCATGTTGGCCTCGGAATGTTTACCATAGACTGTGTTCTTTACACTGACTGTATAAAAAGAGGAGGTACAGTAAGTGCACCCCATATGCATCTCAGCCCAGGCCCTTTGCCTGATCTGGATTGTGAATGGGGGGACATGGTAAAGAAAACAGATTTATGTCTTGTAGCTGGCTGGAGCAGTAGTGCAGTGGTATGGCATTTGCTTTGCATGTGGCCAACCCAGGACAAATCTGAGTTCAATCCCTGGCATCCCATATGGTCCTCAATTGATTTCTGATCATAGAGCCAGGAGTAACCTTGGAGTGCTGCCAGGTGTGCCCTCCTCCCACAAAACATAAGCTTCATGTCTATACTTATACAGAATTTAAAACAAAGCCCCAACAAGGAATACATTTGCTTTACTTTTTAGTTTCAAATCTCTAATATATCTTGGGAATTAGTTGTTAAAACTGTGGTTTAGTTAAAAATGCAAATTACAAAAACAAATGTTGTTGTAAGAAAAGCTTTATACCATACTCTTTCCTCTTCTATCTAGATTTTAGTTCCCAAATAAAAAAAATCACCTAGCCTAATAATAATCTGAAATATTATTCACAATGCATTCCTTAGCATATAAACTAATAAACCTTTGCATTTTTGTTATTTTTCTATCTTCATTCCTTGAAATTCCAGGCTTCATATTGCAGGACTGGAGGAAGCTTCTCATTCTGCAAGGTAAATTGTGCAAGTGTCTATCTATGTACAGGCACAATCCGTTTTAAATATCCACAAATTTCCCTAAAGTCCCAAGTGGTTTCCTTGGCAACAAGACTGCTGAAAATGTAAAGGGCTAAGATAGTTAGGATATTGCCTGTCGTTCTCCCTCTCTAGGTTATTTTAAATAGCTGCAATTTTCTTTGCACATATAAAAAAAATCCACAGTGGTTGGAGATACAAAGGCGAATATGAGAGACATTAGAGAATAGTAGTACATCAGAGCCTAATTTGTGTGGACAATTTATTACCCACATTACTCCCTGATTTGTAGAACACCATTTTCTTATGCCAAATTGTAGTACAGAAGAAGAGCAAACCATACATACATCAGAATAATTTTTGGATAGAATGAGATAAAATATCTGCAAATAGCTTTTGACAATAGAAGCAGTGATTAATAATGGCAAAATGTCTATGCAAGTTCTTTTCAATTCACCAGAGAAAGCCTTTATCTGATGAGGCCAGACCTTGGCACAATGAGTAGAAGGAAACTAAACACATTGAGGTGGACATAGAATATTTTTTATTCCTTTCCACTGGATGGAAATTCAAATGCTTATCCATGTATGTGGCAAATTGTTCTAAAAAAGCTTAGTAAAAAATTTCAAGAATTATTTGTACTTTTAAAACATTATTTTTATCATCATTTCTTTTGTGGTTTAGAATGGTATAGTAGTTGCTTATTTCCTATTAAATCAATAGAAATATATACCACCGAGAGTCCAAAAGCAAACCAAATAAACAGCATTTCTCACCAGAAAAATGTGTCAATCAAATACAAAATTTTCTGTGACTCTATCCCGCCTCTCATATTTGTGTGAGGACCCTAACTACAAATGCACATATTTGGGAGCAATAAATTCCCTGTGTATCACCACATCATAGAAATAAGCCATTGAAAATTACAAAACAATATTCGTAAATCCTGTTTTACACTCCTATAAACATAGAAACCAGCTGTCTTTGGGGGAAAACAAACAAACCTATAGCTAATAAAAGGTTGACAACACAACTTATCCATCTTGAACATGTGTTTTCTTCCTTTTGCTTATACCTAATGCTTAATAGTCTTCTAGATTAGAAATTTAGAAGAAAAGTAGTAGACAATGCAAAACATTCTATAATATTTTTATACATATTTTGTGTAGATGGATAATACATATATATATTTATATATCGGAAAATATCTAAATTTATTATAAAACTAAGATAATATAATAGCAGTTTATAATTTTAATTTATAAATCGTTGGTATTTATGAAAATAATAAGAACAACAGAACCTTAACTGAAAATTTTGAATTTTAGACTCCATGTTTTGCAAGTTCACACCCTAGCATTGGGTGATTCCCTGAGAAACACCCAGAGTAAATTTCACAGGCGGTAGCCTAAAATCTCCCATTTGGGGTGGTTACAAAACTAAAATTAGATAATATTGAAATGATGATATTATGTACAATTAAGCAAGATTCTTATTTGGGACACAGGATACACTGCACAAGATTTTTACAAAAATCAATTATAAGAAAAATCATATTTAAATGAAAATAATTATTTTATTTTAAAACAATGCAATTTTGAATGGTAGATTGCATATATATCTCCCAAATAATTGTTTTCTGAATCTTTGTAAGTGCTTCACATTTATAATACAGATATAATAGTGTCTATTATTCAAAATAGAGAGAAGGATTTTTTATTCATTTTGGCTTGACAGCCACATTTGGCAGTACTCAAGTCTTACCCCTGGTTTAGCTGGTGGATCTTTGGAAACACATGCCATACTGGGGATCAAACCTGATACCGCTAAGTGAAAGATAAGCACCCTGTCTGCTGCACTACCTCTCAAGCCATTACTTGGTTATTATTTTTTTTTGGAAAAATACTTGAATTGTGCAACAACAATGATCAAACTTAGGTTTATAGACATTCTAGTCACGTGCTCCAGATGAGCTATAGTCCACCCGAATACTTATTTTTAATGGTGTTTATCTTTTTTTTTTTTTTTTTTTTTTTTTTTTTTTTTTTTTTTTTTTTTTTTTTTTTTTTTTTTTTTTTTTTTTTTTTTTTTTTTTTTTTTTTTTTT
>PVKC010000595.1:0-49975 GCA_004027635.1 Crocidura indochinensis | reverse complement strand
GATGACCTTTTGCATGAAGGGCAAACGCCTTATCTCCATGCTATCTCCCGGGCCCTAATGATGTTTATCTTAAAAAATAATAAGCAAGGGTAACAAGAAAATACTTATCTGGAAATAAATTGGTAAGAAGTAATAAAAATGGCAATTTTGATATTATAAAACATTTCAATTTCATATATTAATTCTGAATGGCAAGCAAATGCCAATCCTAAAAACAAAATTCATAAATATACTATTTTAAATAAATGCACTATTATGCGAAATACTGTATTGACTTCTAAAATCATTAATGTTTCAGAGAAGATAGAAAATAGAGGAGTCATATAATTATAAACAAAACAATTAAGAAAGATTCTTATTTCGGACACAGTTTTTATATGTGTAGAGCCGTCATATACTTACAATCAAGGTTAATAATGTGTATAAAACATGTGTAATAAAAATGAGAATATTGAAAATTCTAAGTTAATCAAAAACTGTCACTGTATTTATCCATAACACAACCAAGGGGATTATTTTATAATTTTAAATTTTCATAGATAATAATCAATGATTTTGATACTTGGGTAACCTAGGGAATAAAATATATACATACACAAACCATATAAATTACTGTTAAATTCATGCAAGCAAGAAGAGAGAAAATTATATGT
The DNA here is from genome assembly GCA_004027635.1 of Crocidura indochinensis. NCBI lineage: Eukaryota > Metazoa > Chordata > Mammalia > Eulipotyphla > Soricidae > Crocidura > Crocidura indochinensis. Next base: position 49,322 of record PVKC010000595.1, on the reverse strand, counting down.
TTATCATCCTCCCTAATTTCAATAGTTTAAAAATAAAAACTTTGGTGAATTTGTGTTAAAATAAAGTTTTTTTGGTTCAGGGAAAATATATAATTTGAAAAAATTATAATATTTTAGTAATATTTGGTTAATATATAGATAGTCTGATACAGGACTCTGATGTCTGAAATATTTTATAAATATTAGCTTACATATAAACATATAAAAGTTAAATGTAGAAGTTCTTCATTGCAGCACTATTATTTTTTTGAAAGGGGCTCACAAATGGAAATTCTCAGGATTCAAAAAGTGCTGGGGAATCCATGGGTCAGCGTTAGGACATTTGCCTTGTACACAGATGACCCAGGACAGACCTGGGTTCGATTCCCAGCATCCCATATGGTCTCCTGAATCTGCCAGGAGCGATTTCTGAGTGCAGAACCAGGAGTAACCCCTGAGTGCTGCCAGGTGTGGTCCAATCACCCCCAAAGTTCTGGGGATTCAACTTGGAACTTCAGAAATAAAAGGATTGATTTCTTTAATTACTTTCCCTTGCCTCACCATAGTACTATTTCAAAGAGCAACCTCCTTGCAGAGACTATAGATAGCACAGTACTACTGTTCTGAATAATAAATTGAACAACTAGTTAACCAGCACTGCTGAGGGTAACTCTTTAAATGGATACATATCAGAGGCTGGAGCGGTGGCACAACAAGTAAGGCTGCTACCTTGTGCATGCTAGCAAAATTTAACTATTTTGTCAACAATGAAAATATATTGAATAATTATAATGAATTAGGTTAGTTTCAGTTTATGATATATCAACTTACACTTCAAAAACCCATTATTTTACATTTACACAGACACATTTATGAATAAAATATTTGTCATCTTAAATGTTATTTCAAATCAGAGAAGAGTAGTATTTATAGATAAAATTGAAACAGTAATATATGAGCAATATGTATGAGGGGTTCATAGTTAATATATCTTCTTTGATATATATCCGAACACAATATATTTTTCACAAAAGATCTGTAAAATGAATCTCTGAATATTCTTAAATAATAAAAATTAGATTAGGACCGCGGTTCTAACCCCTGATGTTCCATTTGGTCCCCCAAGTCAGGAGCAATTTCTGAGTGCATAGCCCGGAGTAACCCCTGAGCATCACTGGGTGTGGCCCTAAAACCAAAAATAAATTCATAATATCAGAGAAAATATAAAAATTGTAACAAGTATAATGTAATTTTATTTCAATTATATGTACTTTTAAATTAAAGATAAAGTAAAACAAAATAGTGTAATGGACCTTCACATCCAATATATATTAGAATCGTCTAACAGGAAAACATTTTTATATAGATATATATTATTATGAAATAACTTTAGGATATATATTTTAAAAACCTGCTACTCATACTTATCAAAAAGATAATAGAACATTATCTTATAGCTGTAAAATATTTTTACATTTCAAAGGTTCAGAATCAACGGTGAGGAGGAAAGGAGAAAAATAACTGAAGGAGGGAAAAATTATTTTTGTTTGTGGTTTTTTATGTTTATATTTTGAGGCTATTCCTGGCAGTCCTCAAGCTTATTGCTGCCTTTGAACAAGGATTTTTCCTGCAGGTGCTCGGAGGAACTTATAGTATTATTTTATGTTTGTTTTGTTTTGGGACCACACCCAATGGCACTCAGGAGTTATTCCTGGCTTTGTGCTCAGAACTCAATCACTCCTAGCAGGCTTGGGGAATAGAACCCAGGTCTGTCTGGGTTTGTAGGGTGCAAGAAAATGCATCACTGCTTTACTATCGCTCCAGCCCCTAATTTGTGATATTCTGAGTATCAAACCTAGTTTGACTTCATGTGAGCATGTGTCCTCCCCACTGTACTATCACTCAAACCCCAGAAAATAAGTTGTTTTATATATTCTGGAAAAAATTATGCAAATATCTCAAAATGTTCAAAACAGATCGATGATATTATACAACAATTCTACTCCTAGGCACCCCCAAATTGTATAAAGCATTAATTTAAAAAATATATGCATACCATGTGCATAGCACAGCTTCTTTCAATAGCAGTGATATGAAAATAATGGCAAAAAAGAGATGTTTAGAGAGTGCAATATATACAAATGAAATACAATGAAGTCATTAAAAAATAAGACCTTGTCTTTTGCTACCATATGGATGGAACAGGATTAAATGATGCTAAGCAAAAGAGGAAAAATCATATATTACTCATGGATAGTATTTAGAGCACCACACAGGGAAACAGACAGAAATGAAATTAAATGAAACCCTGGCCACAGAACTTAGATTCTCAGAAAAAGTTTGCACTTTGTAGATAAAAAGAAAAATGAGTGGAGGCTCTCAATAGACTATCATGGAAGTATATTATTACTTGGAGTGTGAGAGTAATACGATATCATACATTTCATAACGATATAAAAACCACTCTTGGAGACTGAAGAAATATTACAACAGGTGAGGCACTTTTTTTTTTGCATGTAGCATGACCAGGGTTATATCCTGAGACATTGCATGGTCCCATGCAATGGGAAGGAAGAAAGGAAGGAAAGAAAGAAGGAAGGGTGGAAGGGAGAGAGGAAAGAAAGAAGGAAGGAAGGAAGCAATGAAGGAAGGAAAGAATGGAGGGAGGGAGGGAGGAAGGAAGGAAGAGAGGAAAGAAGGAAGGAAGGAAGGAAGAGAGGAAAGAAGGAAGGAAGGAAGGAAAGAAGGGAGAGTGGAAAGAAAGAAGGAAGGAAGGAAGCAATGAAGGAAGGAAGGAATGGAGGGAGGGAGGAAGGGAGGATGAGAGGAAGGAAGGGAGAAAAGGAAGTGTTAAGAAAGAAGGAAGAAAATAAAGAAAAAAGAAAAGGAAGAATGAGAGAAATAAAGGAAAATATTCCTGCTCATTGCAAAGTACTGATCTAATATGTATATTTTAGATAAACTAATTTAACTATTTTGTCAACAATGAAAATATATTGAATAATTATAATAAATAAGGTTAGTTTTGATTTATGATATATCAGAGTATACTTCAAAAAACCCATTTTTTAGATTTACACAGATACATTTATGAATAAAATATTTGTCATCTGAAATGTTTAAAATCAGAGAAGAGTAGTGTTTATAGATAAAATTGAAGCAGTAATATATGAGCAATACATATGAGGGGTTCATAGTTAATATATCTTCTTTGATATATATTCGAACACAATATATTTTTCACAAGAGATCTGTAAAATGAATCTCTGAATATTTTTAAATAATAAAAATTATTTAATGAGTCTGTAAATTTTGCATCTTTCTATTTTTATATACTGAGTTGGAGATGAGAAGGAAACTCATATTACAAAAATGAGGCAGCTCTTTTCATCCACTCAGACCTAAAAGGGAGATTAATTTCATTTTTAAAATTCACCAGCATTGTCACTCTCTAAAAGTTAAAATTTCCTCTAAATTGTATTTTCTTTGTGCTAAGTAGAAAGTGATTTTGTTAGTAAAAAAATTTTTTTACTAATAATTGGTTAAATATAGTCATATAGGGTATGGGTGTAACAATATGTGAATTTTTTGTACATGAATTTCCTTAAGCTATATTTTATATGTCAAATGAAAATAGTTATTCTATAAATAACATTAGATGTATTACTTCATATAGCAGGATAAATATACTGATATTTTAGTCAACTATACTAAATATCATTGCAGAATGACCCCACAGATTCACATTTTTTAAATAATCTATTTTATTCTAGCACAACACTTAGATAAGTATTATTGTGTATAATACCATTTGAAATATGTTTTTAGTTTACTGTATAAATAATATTTTTATTTTATATTATTTGAAGACTCAAATCACCGGCCACAATCAAGGTAACATTTATCAAAATAGAAAAATATGACAAAAACTTATGGAACCAATGCTACATCATTTTATTTTACTGATAAAATAATAAGTATAAGTTACAAAAGAAGAGACCATTAGTAGTCATAGGAAGCAGGTTTTGTTTGAAAGACTTATTGACTGTGAAATTTTCATGAGCTTTGGCAAGATATTAGCAAAAGAGATCAGGTTTTTAAGAAGTGGGAAGAGTATCAATGGAATTAAAAAACTTCCCGGACTAGACTTATTTTAAGATGGCTCATATGGTATTCATATAGTTACTCTGATCACATAATATCCCTTGTTTATAATATCTGAAACTCTGAGCTGTAGAATCAAAGCAGAAAGATGTAAAATCATAGCCACTAATATGAGATCCTTTAACAATAAACTATTTTGTATTTCATTTTGGATGTTTAGATCATTTCCTCTTTTAGACGATAAGTTTAAGGTACCCAGAGACTTTATAACAAGTCCACTAAAAACCAATGAAGAATCTCATAAAATATATATGCAGTTTGGGGAAGATATCTTGTTCATTTTATATGCCCTTCATGAGTTTGTAATAAATATGAAAATATGTTTTACTATTTAAAAATGCTTTATATAAAGGATTTGGATAGGAAAAGAAACTATAATTGGATCCCAAAGCCTTTCATCTCTACATCATTAGTAACCAATAGCTCAAACTCAAAAAAGGAATGCATTTACAATCTACTCATCATATCCTCCAGAAAAATAGCATTCATGTGTAACAAAGAATGACTGTATAGTTAAAAATTTACTGGATAATTGAGAAAAATTAACTCTTGAAAAATGTTATACTGCTCAAATTAAAGCAGTATGTTACTCAGTTAAAACCACCTGACAAACAAATCACAGACTTTCCATTCTATGCCCTTATTTTGAGATACAGTTTGTTCTGAACTGTAAACTAGCCCCCTTTTAACTTTAATTTTATCTCTAGATTGCAATTTTCTCATTTTCTTTCATTTGCAGAGTGAAATTACTTTCGTCATAAGGACCGATTTTAAAATGCTGACAGAAAATTACGTATATTTTGAAACTTTTAAAATTCTGTGAGGAAGATTCACGTGAGAAGAAAGCACTTCTTCAAAAGTAAATGCAAGTTGATATTAAAAACAATGGTAGAACTAGGCCCGTGCGCAAGTACTTAGCATAAGAATAGAAGAATTTGAAGATCTAATTAGTATGATTAAGAATCAGATCAATAGAATAATAAGATAAAGAGAATAAGATAAATAATTTATTTCTTTTAAGAAGAGCATGATGGAATAGCACAAGAAAGAACAAGTTCCACAGTGGGACTTCTGAAATGAAGAATAAGAATTATTGATAACTTCTGCTATCTCAGGAGTGAGAAAAGAAGTTATAGACACATCTCAATTAAATAACAAGAGGAGAGGAAGGAGAGAGAGAGAGATGATGTGTGTGTGTGTGTGTGTGAGAGAGAGAGAGAGAGAGAGAGAGAAAGAGAGAGAGAGAGAACATTCTAAACGTGCCAAGAATAAAGAAGAAAGCAGCTTTATAGATAAGGGCAAGTTCTCTCAGCAGATTTACCTACTGAAGCACTCAGGTTAATATATGATGTAGGCAGTTTAAAATGTGAAGGATATTCTAGGCAGTTATATTATCACTTTGATTTGTAGGAGTGATATAATGTTGAATAGAAAATAAAATCTAGTATTTTCTTTCTATTAAACTGACTCTGGGAAAATTGCTGAATTTTTCCATAACAGTCAAGGAAGCCCCATTGAGAAGTAAGATACATTAAAAACATGTGGAGGATTAAAGAAAATGATGCAGTTCTTCAAATGACCTGAGGGTTTTCTAATTTTAAATTTTACTGGAATATAAATTTAAGATATTAGGTGTAAAATTTGCATGAGTAGCAAGTAAAACATTTAAAAGAAACAAATATCTAAATTGAAATGGAATCTGATCATTAAATACATATGTATATTATATATACATTTATATGTAAATGTATATTTATAGCAGATAATGTATTTGTGTATGGGGTGTGGAAAAAGAAGAGCACAGGAAAAAATAAACAATGTCCATAAACTTTCCAAAACATCCAAGATCAGCATAGAAGGAAATTAACTTATATCAATTATTTAGCTAAAAAAGTAGAAATTAAAATTTTCAATGAAAAATTAGAACTTGATGAATCAGAAAAAACAACTATGGACTTGATCTTAATGATAAACACTCACTCAAGGTAAAATGTTTTAAAATTATGTCAATTGCACATGTTATTCTAAAAAGGAATATTTATATGATTAAGAGATATAGCACATTGGTGGTAGAAAAGTTACATTGGTAAAGAGAGGTAGGTGTACATTTTATGTCAATTATGAATATGTTTGTTACTATGGTGCTTAAATAAATACTTAAAATAAAATTATTTAAAATGTTTAAATATAAACATAGAATGAATATTTAGTAATGCATAAACAATAAGGATAGATTCCACAAAAATTAAGATATTAATATACCAACCAGACTCATCATTTATTAAAACATGCACCAAATGAAGGAACATAAGTCTATGAGCCCTATATTCATGCCACTTGGTCATAGACAACACAACTGAGCTCATGTGATGTCATTTTATTAGGTCTTATCTCACATTTGAAGTACATGACTAGATATAACAGATGTATATTTACAAATAATGGAACATCTAAACTTACGAAGTACTAACAAGCCTGTAGAGAGACATTTACAGTAACACAAGAATAGTAGAAGGCTTCAATACCTCACCATCAACCTTGGACATATCAATCAAAAGACAAGAAGAAATCAATAAGAAAGCAGGCGCTTTCAATGAGAGGTTGGAGGCACAGGACTTAATAAATATTTACAATGCGCAATCAGAATTTCACGAAAAGCTTAACAATTTTTTCTTCTTAGTACATACATTCTTGGGATTTTTTTTAGAACATACAATATGATAGAACACAAAATAAGTGTCCATAGTAGTCAGAATAAAAACAAATATGAATTTTCATATCCCAGTACTGTGACAATAGAAATAAATTATATAGAGTTTAGAAAAATGCAAACATTTGAAAATGAAATAATACTGCTACATATTTACTGGATAAAGAAGAAATCAAAGAAGAGGTTTTCTTTTGATTCTGAAGCAAATAAAATTAATATTTGGGATATCAAAAATTAGGGCACAAAATTATAAACAACTTCAAGTTTGTAGAAGTAAACTTACGTCAAAGTAACAGATTCAAGCATAGTCTGATATATTAAGAAACTAGACAAGGAAAAGGAAATGAAATCCAATAAGTCAAAGTAATGTAATATTAAAAATATCAAAAATAGGGGTCCGGGAGATAGCATGGAGGTAAGGCGTTTGCCTTTCATGCAAATGGTCATTGGTTCGAATCCCGGTGCCCCATATGGTCCCCCGTGCCTGCCAGGAGCAATTTCTGAGCATGGAGCCAGGAGTAACCCCTGAGCACTGCCGGATGTGACCCAAAAAAACCCAAAAAATAAAATTGAAAGAAAAAGGAGTTATACCAAGATATAAGAGATATCATAGACAAACAGCAGACAGATGATAGATAGATAGGTGATTGAGAGTAGATAGATGATAGATAGATGATAGATAGATGATAGATAGATGATAGATAGATAGATAGATAGATAGATAGATAGATAGATAGATAGATAGATAGATAGATAGATAGATAGATAGATAGACAGACAGACAGGATTGTTTCTTGACAGAATATACTTGTCAAATCCTTAGTTAGGGTAATGAAAAACTATAGAAAAATGCTAATCTGTTTAGCTAAATATCAAATAATTCCTCTGACTCAAGAGTCATATAATTATATACAATTTTTCTAATTATCAAAATAATAAATGTATAATGTCATTGATATAGACAGATTGATAAGAAAATTTTTTCTGTGAATAATAATAAAGCTAAAGTGTCTTTAATTATGACAATAATTAGCTGTTAGAGTCTTAACTATTTGAAAATTGCTAGAACTATGTCTAGTGTATTAGGATTGATTGTTATTAGTCTATTCTTAATTGCCTTTAAATGGAAAAGAAATGATTACAACAAATACTGTGGCTTTGAATTTTAAAAATGAATGCATATTGGATGCATATTCACATTATATAAGTCACCTTACAGTAGTGTTTTTTCAGCCTTTGTCCTTTCAGAGTCTCCTTTGGCTACTGCTTCCTGTAGGTTCCTGTTTTACTGATTGGAGGTCTGGTCTTCTCTATGGCCCCCTCCATTTATGCATTTTTCACCAGTGGCTGTGTAGGAATATCTATGGATCCCCATGAAGTCAAAGAAATACTGCTCTAAATTGCAATGAATTTTCAAAGAACATTATCCCATATACTAGGAGAAGGTTTTTATGTCAACCCTATATTAGTTCTGAAGGAACTTCTAGATTGCATTGTGAATTTTGAATTTTATATTTTGATCATTAAATTTACAATGCTGTGATCAGAAATTTAGAAAATGTATACTTTAATGTTAGAATAGAATATCTATTTATTCTCTTTTAATTATTCAATGAATTGTACTTTATTTTGCATTTATTTCTTACTGGTAACTGGTATTATTAGCATGCTCTATTAACTCTAAAATATTCCAGTTCTAATGATAGGGCATTGGTGGAGGAGACTTGGCTTGCAAGCAGATGACCCAGAGTGTATCCTTCGGATTACATATCATACACCTGAGACTCACCAGAAGCAATCCTTGATGTATAGCCCAGAACAAGCTCAGAACACTCCTTGGTGTGACTAAAACAAACAAACAAACAAACAAACAAATAAGTAAAAAAATCCTAAAAAAAAGTTGAGACTGGGAACTGGAGCAATAGCACAATAGGTAGGGTGATTACCTTTCATGAATTCTACATGAATTCAATTTCCAGCATGCCTGAGCAACACCAGGAGTAATTCCTGAATATAGAGTCAGAAGTAATGCCTGAGCACAGTCAGGTGTGGCCCATAAAGAACAAAGCAATGTGACAGTTGCTTTTTTAAATTTTATTTATCTCTTCTTGATAGGGGCTTCTGACTTTTTTATAGAACCTAGAAATGTGAAATATTCTGTCTTATCTCAGATTTCTATGTCTCTCTACAAATTGAGAAAAGTGAAAAAAAATGTGGTAAGGTCCAGGGGTCAAGAGGTCTCAGGTTTATTGGACAAAAGTTCAGAACTAAATACCAAGTGAAAGTCAACAACAATAGAATAAAATAATAGACTCAGGAGATCCACATACAACAATCTAAACATAACATGGTCTTGTTATATTGGTAGGCCAGAAGGCTAAGGGATGCATGCTGGGGACTTTGGAAGTGGGGGGTCAACACTGGAATGGCCCTAATTTCTGTTTCTATATGCCAGAAATAACAACTATGAAAGACTTGTCACAATGGTCTTAATAAAAAGTCAACAACAACAAAATGATGTGAGGCAGTGGTGGGCTTGGTAGCAAAACTAATTGGACATAGTGATAGTAATTTGAATGAATGGTGGGCATGTGGAATGCACAAAACAATTTGAAATATAAAACTAAATAGCTACTCTTTTAAATACAATTCTCTGAGTGGCCAGTGACAGATCACAGATGTGCTTACTAATCTCAAGAACAGTGCAATTTTGAAATTGATATTAAATTCCTATTTGACTTCTTAACAAAACGATCCTTACCTAGATTCATGGACCTCATCTAAGTAAGTTACTTATCTAAGTAAACGATGGTCCATGACATGTCTTTTTCATTTTCACTGAGTTAGCCTTTATTTGTTTTCTAACATTTTATATTCAGTTCCTTACTAAATTTTGTTTCTGTAAATTTAAAATACCTTGTTACTATACATTGCATTAATACTGTAGATTTTTTATTATTATATTAATTTACATTTTTGCCCTGATAATCTTAAGGCAAATACCATAAAAACTCGGTCAAAATTTTTACAAAAATATGCATTAAAATAAGAGACCTACCATTGTTGTTGTTGTTGTTGTTGTTGTTTTGGTGCCAGTCAGCTGTGCATGGAATTTACTCCTGAGTCTGTGCTCAGTGATCACTCCTGACTGAACTTCAGGACACATATGTGGTGCTGAAGATTGAACCCTGGCAATCCATGTGTAAAGACAAGTGTCTTTACTCACTATGCTATCTCTCCAGCCCCAAGGATCAAAATTAAAAAATCTTAAAGTTGTTTTATAGGAAACTTGTCTATAATTCAACTATGATCATTCTCTAGTAGTATTACTTGTGTCACACACACACACACACACACACACAATCTGAATTTTACAAAAATTCCACAAAATCTCAAGTGTATTATGAAAATAATGATTTACTGAAATATAATTGAGTGACTACTACAAACTATTTTTCACATTGCATAACATCTCCATTAATGCCGGGCGGTGGCGCTGGAGGTAAGGTGCCTGCCTTGCCTGTGCTAGCCTAGGACGGACCGTGGTTCGATCCCCCGGTTCCCATATGGTCCCCCAAGCCAGGAGCGACTTCTGAGCGCATAGCCAGGAGTAACCCCTGAACGTCACCGGGTGCGGCCCAAAAACCAAAACAAACAAACAAACAAAAAAACAAAACAAAAAAAAATCTCCATTAATGCTTTTAGTGTAGAAGTTTAAGATGATAGATTTTTAGAGTCTATAAGGCAAAGGAACTAGGAAACTACATATTTGTGTCAACCTCATGCAATTAATAATGACTGAAGCACTGTGCTTAAAATTCTTGTTCATATTTGGGGTCATAGTTAAGCTAGTTTGTATGTTCACAACTACCAGTCACAAGTATATGACACACATGAAGGAGAAAGTGACATGACATAAATATTCTGTGAATCTGTAGCTATGAACCTAGAGTAAAATTCTAATTTCTTTCCAAAAGTTCTTTCATTAAAGAAGATATATTTTTGCTAATTTCTTCTTTCTACTTATTTTGCATACAACAAGAACTTTAAGTGAAAAAGAAAAATATATTGATACATATTACTAAGAAGTAACTTTAAATTAGTGAGTTTATCAATTTTTCTTTACCCCCAAGGGGTAAAGGTTAGTCTAATTCCTACCATACTTTTGTTTCTAATGTTTCAAATTTATTTGCACTACATTATTTTATAATAATTAAAAGGGCTTAAGGTAAAATGTATCAACAAGTATGTGTAGTAGTAAAACTAAGCTTTTCTCGTGTATCAAGCTACAAAATCAGGACCTTAAGTATGAAAGCTAAAAGTTTTATTGCTGAGCAATATCCATATCAACATAAGTTTTTTATGAGTGACACATGTATTTTATAAGAGATAATCTAAACTGTTGGAAAATAATTTGGCATTATTATAATAAAATTGCATATTATTTCACCTAGGAAGGAGAAATTTAAGACATACAGATTCCAGAAAATTTTTGTTGATATGCAAGATGTAATGTTCATAATAATACACTAAAATAGTAAAATTAGATAATACTAAATAGTATTTTAATGTATATATACAGATAAATTAAAAAATCATGAAAATAACTGAACTTATCAAGCTTACATTCAGATAACTTTCACAACATCTAATATAAAGCTAATTATTGAAAATGTGTAGAAAATAATATTTTACATAGATTTTTATTCTTCGTTTAAAATTTTTCAGTGGCATAGGATAAACAACCAATAGCACAGTTTTATAAAATAAAATTTAAAGTTTAAATATTTAAATGAACTTCCCAACTTCTTTTTACCTGTATTTTATTATCAGAAAAATAAAAAGATTATGAAAACTCTAAGATACAGAAGTTAAATATATTCTGGGACCAGAGAGATAGTATAAAGTTTAAGATACTTGCCTTTCACAAGACCAGCCTGGGTTAATTCACTGCACCATGTAGGGTCCCCTTAGCCAATCAAGAATGATCTTGAGTGTTGCTCAAACCAAAAAAATAAATGCTTTTATTACTATCAACTGTAGAACTCAGCATTTAATTCAATAATTTAATTATGCTCTTACCAAAAATTAAAATATGTGAAGAAATCAAGGCCATTGTTGTGATTTGAATACACAGGACAGAAAATGTTTGCATAGAAAAGAGGGGGGGATAAAAGCATATATGTGTCTTCTTCCCTCTTTCATGCAGCTTTATAGGAAAATTCAATAACAACCTTTTATGGGTGAAGGTTTTCCAGCTGCTTTCAAGAATCTGGGGACTTCTGCTAAGATAGTAAGCCCATCATCATAATATAGATATTATGGTAAAGTTCTTTGCAGGAGATATGCTGATTAATCCACAAGTGCTGGGGCCATTAAAGACACTGTAGAATTACTTCTAGGACCATGCAGTGTTAGAAATTGAATTTGAACTCCTGACTGTGCATAAGACAAGCATGCAACTCTGTCTTAACTATTTCTAGAGAAGAATTTATTGTTCTGCTAATAAATAAAGTGCTCAAAGATGGCATAGAGATATCAAATAAGAAAATGAAAAAAATATATTCAAAACTTATCATTGAATTTAAAATCACTTTATACTAGTGAGTCTTGTATGCATCATAAATAATAGAAACTGTCAGTGAGGTTGGGATAAAGGACTCATCCATTGTAGATGCATATAAGAGAATGAATATGGAGATTTATCAGAATACTAAAAATTGAGTTTCCACCTGGCCTAACATTTCCACATCTTTACATTTATCCCAAAACAAAAAATAGTATTTCTAAAATATTCCCATTTTTATTGACTGTGCCACTCACAATACTAAGATATGGAAATAAATCAAATGTTCAAGAACAAATGAATGTATAATGGATACCATATATGCAGAATGGAAAATTACTCAGATGAAATTTTACAGTTTTCTTCAGTGTGAATGGAACTAGAGGATATGCTAGGAACTAGAAAATATTTCTTGGAACTAGAGGTCCAAGAAAGCATTAAGATTATATAGCAGGAGAAAGCATTCAAATTTTGGATGAAAATGTGTTTATAAATAGAATATCAAATAGAATATGAGTTTAGTTGGAATTGCTAAAAATCTAGATAACTTAAGATACAAATTACTGAGGATGGAGAAAAATACAGCAGGTAAGTTGCATTGTGTAAGCAATAACTTGCAGGGAAAAGAAAAGAGATCTAGAATGGTAAATTTTTTTTGGTCTTCCAAGTTTTCACCCATTCACATTCATTTAAACAAGCTGCTTTTTTTAAATAATGATTTTTATTTTGACCAAAGTGAATTACATATCTTTCACAGTAATATTTTAGGTACATATTGACATTGGATCAGTGGAATTCTCACCAGCAAAGTTGTCCTCCTTCCAGCCCAGTTTCCAGCATACATTCATATTCCTTTCCCTTACCACCTGTGCTGCTAATATAAGTGATCTATTCTGTGTCTATCTTGTTGTAGATTGGGTATTGATTCTGTTGTTGTTGGATTGGGGTTGGTATTTAAATCAGATCATTTTTACTACCGATTAGTGGTCATACAACTGTTTGGTCTTGGTGCCTTCCATTGTTTCCCAAATTGGAAGGTGGAACAAGTTGGTTCAAGTTATGCGATTCTGTTTGAGGAAAATAAATAAATAAATAAATAATAAATAAATAAATAAATAAATAAAATGAGGGTAAGAATCAAATAAGCAAAAAAACGGGTGGAGTCCTTCTGCTTTTTGTACTATTTTTGCTCTTCTATCTCCTTTTTTTTCCAATTGAACAGCACAATCAAATTGGGAAACGACTAATGCAGCTCTTAGGTTTGTTATAAAATGAGATGGCTTTAAAATAAAAATAATCAAAGTAGGATATTTTGAAAATAGTGAAAATGTTAGATTACTAGGGGCTACTAGGGGTTTCAGATTAGTAAATTAAGAAATTTCTGTGATATGATCTTCAGGAAAAGTGATAAAAATTAATGGAAAAATTTAATAAATATTTGTTTTAAAATTGTAGTTTTTAGTTTGAGGTGTTGATGGGATTGTTAAATTGGTTCCATAAGCTGAAGATAGCAATGATTTGTAAGTATTATGAAAATAAATACATGCAATAAAGGTTAAAATATATTAGGTGGAAATCCCCAAGTTTGATGATAAAAACCTGACAGAAAATGTTTGGATATCAAAAAAAAAATCTAAGCAAAGGAAAAAATTTTATAGCATACCATTTGAATGAAGACATACTAAACATGCCTATCTTTGTAGTTATATGGGTAGCTATTTAAAATTATATTTGTAGTTTTAGCTGTAATCTTCTGAATTTAATTGTTTTGGATTCTAGAATTGATAGATTTAAATGGCTGTTGTCTTTTGGACATTTTAAAAATTGCCTACAGATGAACATCTGGGAACCTTTACTTAGCCAGATATAAATTACGAAAGTTAAGTGCAAAGAGCCAATGATACCCTTCAAATACCAGTAAGATAGTAAAATAAAATATTTATTTTTCCCTTACTAAAATTTCTAGTCTCAGAAGATAAGGAAAAATGTTGAGAAACACTAATTTAGATCTAAATTAATCAATCTCAAGATGTTGTTTGATGAAATGGTAATGTTGTTAGGAGAAACTTACTATGTCATATCTGATTACATGTGTTTTTCCAAGTAGTACTCATGATTACTTCTCTAAGTAAAAATATGAAGTTGGTCTAATTGTTTTAAAAAGACTCTAAAAAAAGTTTTGACAATATGACCATGAATTACATTGTAAAAATGAACATGAGGATTTGTATAAAAATAACAAAGCTTTCTTTAATGAAGTTATGAAAACATGAATATATCAGAAATTAATAGGTGAAGGAAAAAAGATAAGAACAGTTCTCAGGCTGATTTAGACCATAAATAGAACTACAAAGTCTCAACTATGCAGTAGCATGTTTAAGTTTCCTAAAGAAAACAAAGCTTTTTAGTTAATAGTAAAAAGAATTTACAAATTTCACATTAAGCTAGACAATTAACAGCAAAGGAAGACAGTGCACTTCAATTTTGTTTCCATAATTGCTGTCATAGATAAATCTTCATGTTGGAAGACTGAACTAAAATGTCAGAGAGAAGTTAAAAATCAAAATAGTAGAAGAGAAAGAAAGAGAAAAAGGTGTAATGAAACTCTAACTTCTCTTACTCAAGAAGTATTTCGCTTAAACACTGGGTAATAGGAAGATCAATGTCAGTAATCTTTGAACAGTTATTGAGCTGTTATAAGCATAAAGAGAGGCAAATGCCCTACGTTTCTGAAAAGGTTAGATAGTGTCTTAAAATGATAGAACAGGGATCGTGACATTTATGCTCAGTAAAATATTTGAAAGGAATACTAAATGGATGGATGGTTTTTGAGTAGTGAGAAAGGTCATGATTAGCAGCAGTCAATTTGGTTTCACCAAGAGTAAGGTAAGAGTAGGCAGAATACATTTTTCCCTATTAAAATTTAAATTTCATATTTTTAAAATTTTGGACACTGATTTATAATATGGTCAATGATCATATTTTGTACATATGATTTTAACACCCACCTTGCTCCAGATATATGATTCCCTTCACTGTTATCTCAGTTAATGCCAGCCATTCTATCGTCTTTAAATTCATTAGCCCATCTCTATTTCTCACATGATAACTATGTTGGTATTAGAGTAAATAGCATGTTTACTCTGAAGAGCATGTATCTCCCATTCCTTTTTTCTTTTCTTTCTTTTCTTTTCTTCCTTCCTTCTTTCCTTCCTTCCTTTTCTTCCTTTTGTCTTTTTCCTTTCTTCTCTTTCTTCTTTCTTTTCTCTTTTTCTTTTTCCTTTTTTCTTTTTTCCATTTTCCTTCCTTTCTTTTTACTATTTTTTCTTTCTAACAATCTTTTTTCCTTTCTTTTTTCTTTCTTTCATTCTTTTTTCCTTCCTTATTTATTTTTTCTTTTTCTTTCTTTCTTGACATCTTCATTTTTTACTTTCTTCTTCCTTTCTTTGTTTCTTTACTTTCTTTTTTTCTACTTTTACTTTCTCACCTTCCTTTTTTCTCTTTCTCTCATAGTTTTCTCTTTCTTAATCTTGCTTTGTTTTTCCTTCTGTCCTTCCTTCTTTCCATTTTTCTTTCTACCTCCAATTAATATGTGAGAACACTTAGTTGTATAGGGAAAGTACTATAAATACCATGGTATACCTTTTGAAAAATTCATAACTAACAAGAAATCAAGGGAAAGAAGTTTATCATTAATATGACAAATGGCAATTTTTATGATTATGCATACTGTGTTACAATTTGTTTAATTTTTTCTTAAAATAATTCATATAGGTAAGAAAATGGCACTCAAAGGGCATGTATTAACATGCCATCTGTATTAACACTATGTAGTTTTATCAGATCAATGTTGGGAAACCATAATTATTTTCCTTTAAACATTTATAGTAACTTAAAGGAGTTGGTTAAATGGATATAAGATATGTGGAATTAATTTGGTTACATATTTATTTTTAAATATCTTTTAAAGTATATTCATAAAACCAAGTCCATAAATAAAGTTCTAAAAATTGAAACAAATTGTTATTAGTCATTTTAAAGTTATCATTTCAAATTCCAAAGCTTTACTATAACCTTTTCTGTAATTCTGGGATCTGAAGTCTAAAGTGAATGTTAATATTATTATGTCTGCTATATTTTTCATTTAAAAGTTTTTGATTAATTTTAGTACTGTTAAAAGACAAATATATTGCTATGTGCAAAATTTTACCAAGACTTAATATAATGTATTTCGAGTTTACTTCTTCCAGATGTGCTATTCCAAGCTAATCAATCTGACGTTTCAAATTAACAATTCTGCTAGTGCTCAGGAGACCCTATGAAAGGCTGGAGATTAAATCTAGGCCAACCACATACAAGTCACATGCCTAGCCCACTTGTCTCCAATTTTCTGAAATCTTGGCAATTGTGTAGCTTCCAATTGAGATTTAACTGTCAGGTGAAGTCTTAGCTATGGATGCTGACTGGAACATATATACAAGGCTCAATATTTGTTAAAGAATTCCTCACAACATGGTCTTTAGTTTTTCTGGCAGAGTATCACAAAAAGAGGACTGAAAAAAATCACATACTTTATTATTTTGCTCAGAAGTTATATATTCTATTTGTCCATGGTGTGACATAGATCCATACAATTTTAGGACAGGGGATATAGAATTTACTATTTAAAAGTAGTAGAAATATTCAAAACCATATCAATTTAAAAATTCATAGATTACTTTGTAAATGTTTGATACAACTATTTCATGTATTGCTACACTTCTATTAGCCTTTACATTTAATGATTGTTTTTTTTTTTTTGGTTTTTGGGCCACACCCGATGATGCTCAGGGGTTACTCCTGGCTATTCACTCAGAAGTCACTCCTGGCAGGCACGGGGGACCATATGGGGAACCGGGGGATCGAACCGCAGTCCGTCCTAGGTTAGCGCAGGGACCTTATCTCCAGCGCCACCACCCGGCTACATTTAATGATTTTGTTTAATTCATAACTTATAAATTTATTATACTTAATTTGCTTTATGTCTTAGGATATGGGAAGTTGAGTTTTAGTTTTTGAGGGTTTTTTGCTTTGTTTTGGTACTCAGGATCAAAGTCTATATGTCTAACTATCTGTTTTTTGACACTAGCTGAATTTTCTGATACAATACAGGCAAATATATGGCTCAGATCTTCACTTTAAACTTAAATTCTTTTAATGTTCTCTAGCCAGTTATATTGAAAAATTTCAACAAAAGTCTCTAATATTGACTTGACTTATAACATTGAAATTTTATATTAAAAGTGAAAAATATACTAAGGTGTGAATAAAATACTACTAGTTGTATAGTGTAGAAAATTAAATTAACCAAAATAAAATAAAATAATACTAATCATCAAAATATTTTTGTGCTAGACATGACATGGATAGTATTATCTAATATAAGAATATTTATTTTATAAACAAGAGCAATACAATTTTATTGTTCTAGTTCAATAATAATGGAAATAGTAAGAATGAAAAAGAAAATATTATGGACTTTAATAAGGGTTTCTTCTATATCCTTATTAAAAGAAACCTAGTAAATTCTACTGAAAACTTAAAATTTGGGGGTTTAATTTATTGAGGGAACCACACATGGCGGCGCTTCAGGGATTACTCCTGGCTATGTACTCAGAAATAACTCCACGCTCAGGGACTATATGGGATGCCAGGAATCGAACCCGCCTATATCCTGGGTCAGCCACGTGCAGGGATGCCCTACCACTGTGCTACTATTCCAGCCACAGATTTAAAATTTAAATCCGACACAAAAATACTGTTGTAAGGACAAAAAGACCATTTTTATTAATCTTATCTTATAGCACTGCAATACTTTGGAGATTATCTATTGCCTCCATGAGATTATAGCATTTGAAAAATAATTTTTCATCATCATACATAGCTATATACCACTTTTAAAAGTCTCCTTCATCTGTGGGATTTTAGAAAAATAAAAGACAGTATGGTGATAATACCCAGATACAATAGAGTTAAGGGCCAAAAGGACCATCCCATAATTTGAAGCTTACCACAAAGAGTGGTGAATGCAGGTAGAAAAATAACTACATCAACAACTATCATGAAAATGGTAGTGAGTGAAACAGAATGCCTGCCTCTAGGACAAGCAGGGAGTTAGGGAGAAGATAGATGGGGGAACATTGTTGACTGGAAGGTTGCTGCAATTTTATGAGTGAAACTCAACTACAAACATGTTTGTAAGCTTGTGCCTAAATAAAGTTATTTAAAATAAAGAAAAGTAGAAACTTTAGGCCAGCAGAGCCATCAATGTAAAGCAGAGATCCAAGGATACCATGTTGCTTGGGGAGATACAGGTTACCCCAAATGGAGATGGGTGTCTAGAGTCAAATCAGCGATGCTTGTGGGTGGAGGTGCCAACGTTTTACCCAATAAAGCTTAAAAGACCAGCCAAGTGGTTCCAGGGATCATTTGTTACTGAAGTACATACTAGGGCCAGAGCAATAACACGTTGATAGGGCATTTGTTTGCATGGGTTTTATATTTGTTATTTCATATGGTCTTCAGGGTCTTCCAGTGATTTCTGGGCAAAGAGTCACAAGTAATCCCTGAGCACAGCCAGGTGTGTCTCCAAGACAACAATAAAAAAATAAATAAAAAATAAGATGAAAATTTTAACATAAGTATGAGTTTTGTTTTCTAATAATATATTTAGGCACCATGGTTACAAACATGTTCATATTTGGGTTTCTTTCTTTTTTTTTCTCTCTTTTTTGGTTTTTTGGGTCACACCCGGGCAGTGCTCAGGGGCCACTCCTGGCTCCACGCTCAGAAATTGATCCTGGCAGGCACGGGGGACCATATGGGGCACCGGGATTCGAACCGATGATCTTTTGCATGAAAGGCAAACGCCTTACCTCCATGCTCTCTCCTGGGCCCCATATATTTGGGTTTCAATCATAAAATGTACACCTTCCCCTTCACCAGTGCAACCTTCTGGTCACCTATTTCTCCCATCACCCTCCTCTTCAACCCCTTGCCTATAGTCTTGACAGGCATCCTATTTTCCCACTCACTACCAGTGTCATGATAATTAGTGCAGTTATTTGTCTAACTGCATTCACCACTTTCTGTGGTAAGCTTCATATCATGGGCTGGTCCTTCTGACCCTCATCTCTATTGTCTCTGGGTATTATTACTGTACTGTCTTCATTTTTTTTAATTCCACACATGAGTGAGACTATTGTGTTTATCTCTCTTCCTCTGATTCATTTCACACAACATAACAGTTTTATTGTCCATCCATGTATAGGAAAATTTTATGACTTCATGTTTCCTGATGGCTGCATAGTATTTCATTGTGTATATTGTTTCTTTAGCCACTCATCTGCTGTTGGGCATCTGGTTTGTTTCCAAATTCTGGCTAATGTAAATTAGAGCTGCAATGAACTTAGCCCTGCAGAAGGTATTTTGTATTGTGTATTTTTATATTCCTAGGGAATATCTCTGGGAGTTGTATTGCTAGGTCATATGGTTTTAAAATATCCATTTTTTTTTTGGTTTTTGGGTCACACCCGGCAGTGCTCAGGGGTTACTCCTGGCTCCATGCTCAGAAATTGCTCCTGGCAGGCACAGGGGACCATATGGGACACCGGGATTCGAACTGATGACCTTTTGCATGAAAGGCAAACTCCTTACCTCCATGCTATCTCCCAGGCCCCGAGATGGCATTTCTACCAGCACTGGCTAAGAGTTCATTTGTCTTCACATCCCAAACATCACTAATTATTGTTCTTATTTATGTAATGATTTTTTTTAACTGAAAAGTGTTTTCATTAAAAAGTAAAGCAAGACTAGGGAATTAATTTGGTGTAGATTCTATTTTCTTATTTGTGAGTTCTGTTTATAAACCCAGCAACACACACAAAAATATATGCACACATAAGGTAAAATAAAATAATTTAAAGTTAATTATAATTTTATTTAAAGTAATAAATAAGCAAATATTTTGTCATTACCCTGGGCTATTTTTGTCATAACCATATGCATTTGCTTTCTTAATTTTTTGACAGGCTGTATGGCTCAAGAGATTAAGTATATATATTAAATATATATGTGTACTTAATATATATATTAAGTATAAGGGTAAAAGATATTAAGTACCACACATCACCCTAGCCAAAATTCCAGTTCGGTCCCGATGGTGGTCAGCTCTGCAGGGTGTTTTGTTTTCCTTAGATTACCTCTATAATTATCATGCAAGATTGTTTTTTGCATGAGTGGAGTCCAATTCTAAGTTTTAGAACTAATGTCATATAAAATTTTTAAAGTGATTATATTTTATGTCTATTTTTAAATTTTTCATTTTTCAAGTAACCATTTTATGTGCAATTTCATATGTTTGAGCATTTATAATCATAGTCTTTCATCTGTTCATGAAAGTAAGTGTGTAGGTGCACTTCATTCATATAGCAGTGAATTAGAGTTTGGAAGTTTGGAAGCTGTAGGCAAGCATACTGGTATAAGAATTTTCTAGAACTCTGTGAATATCAATATGTCCTCTCTAAATTTTAAGGGAAAAGATTAAGTTATGATCTCTACTCTAAGGCATTTCATAAATGAGTATAAGTATGATTATGAAACTCATTTTACTTAAACACATTTATGATTCATGAAAGCACAGACATTTCTTAGGAAATGGGTTGTGTGAATGATTTTTACATAAAGGAATGTTTGCTTTAAAATATGACTTACATCATTTAAAAATTCTTCAGCTGCACTTGAGTCCTGACATAAGATCTTCATTACTTTCCACAATATTATGGTTTTTAAGAGCCACCAATATAGTATGCCATGATAAAAGAAATTGTGATTGAATAATTCAACTGCTTCCTAAAGCATATCCACAAAAAAAGAGAGGGACCAGAGAAAAAAATTCTACAATGTTTTTAGGCATAATCTACAAAATTCATGTTGCAAAACTGCTTTTAAATGAAGCAATTCCTTTCTGTTTTTGCTACCAGAAAAAAATCAAATGAAAAGCAATTGGGCCAATGAGCATATAACTTTAAGCACGCAACTTATTAGAACTTTTTTAGTTCTTTCATTTGAATCCTGATTTTAGTACCATTTTCCATAAGCTTTCTGATGCTTATCATTTATCATAAGACTGTCTTTTATAATATCCTACTTCATTGGGCACATCCCAGCATGACTCCAGTATTTATAGAGGGGGATGACTTCTAATAACCTGGGTTTCCAACTGCAAGTGGAATAAAGGCTAATTGCAACAAACCACCTCAGTTTAGTAAAACTAGAAGTCTCCTGGCCAGTCAGACAAATCCATTAGGATTTTATTGGGTCCTAAAAAGAGTTATGTGATTCCCTAGGATCCAATCCTTGTCAATCAGGCATGGTAAATTGGATTCTTGAATAGGGAAATCCCTTAGGGAGAGTAGATGTTATCTAGATCAGATGTAGTGATTTTTCGACTCTGTGCTCTCTAGGTTCTGTTCTCTCTTTAGTGAACCAATAAAACCATAATAAGTATTGACTAACCCATTACTGAGTATTATCCACTGGCTTCTGCCTGGCTGTATTTAAACACTACATTGTATTTTCACAGAGCCAATGTACATGTGCTTTGCCTTGTTTGGGCCCTTTTGCCAAGATGGGACATTTGTATTTCTTTTTAAGTGAAAAAACAAAGTTTGAATTATTTTAGCTTTCACAGTGTTCTACTGACTTTCTGGGGGAAAAAGAAGTAAAATCGTGGAAGTCTTTCTAGTACAATGAAAATATGGGTAGAAAACAAAGTTAAGTTTTTTTTTTTCAACTGGTTGTGAACAAAAGCTTACTCCAAGATTTAATAAATAAATTTATGTGACTGGTCACTACCTTTGTTCTGTGTGTGCACCTTTAAATAAATCATTTTGATGGCAGCATTGAATGTTTTCATTAGCATGTTGATAATTTTTATTAAAAATGTAACATTAAGTATACCAGGATACCAGTAATCTGTATGAGGCTATGAAATTTAGTGGAAATGTTTTAAGCCTCTTGTATATTACTTACATTTTAAGAAAAAAATAACTGAATAGAATGCTTTTTAATAATTTTAGAATTGCCTTCCATACTAGTATTTTAACTTATATTCTGCTCTCCAGTCTCCTTTTAATTCTATGTTCCTAAATAGTTAAAGATGTAAGACTGACCAGATAAATTAAATTTGATTAGAGGGCACAAGGTTATGTGCTGAAGGGTATTAGGTCAATCTTAGGCATGAGAGAAAAAAATAACATTGTATTGCTGTTGCTTAAGTTATCATGATTAAAAAGACAGTTTTTTTTTCATATTTATTCAGACTACATACATTTTCTAGAAAAACGGTTCTAAAGGATTTGTTGTTATTTTGGAGTCTATAGTTTCCAAGCCTACATTACCTATGTGGTCATTACAAAATTGTCATTTGATCAAGTGATTTTCAATATATTGTCAAAATAGATTACGTTCACTTCATTAGATGTACAAGGAGGGTAGCTAAAGCAGGGACAAGTATTAATTTAGGACTCTGCAGAAACTGACACTCTATCTTATGACCCTGCGGCTGTATTATTCAAGATACCTAGTGATGGAAGGAAGTCTGTCTCCATAGCAATTACCTAAATCTTTTATCAGTCATTTCTGGAAAGAAAATTAGAGCAATTGTGTCAGGATGGTCATATGGGCAGAAATTGCACACTCATTCAAACCACTTATGTCTCTGGCTTGTCCTTGCTTGATCGCTGCCTTTGTTTACTACTCCGTGTTTGAAAACTTGA
Source organism: Crocidura indochinensis (assembly GCA_004027635.1). Lineage (NCBI taxonomy): Eukaryota > Metazoa > Chordata > Mammalia > Eulipotyphla > Soricidae > Crocidura > Crocidura indochinensis. The sequence goes on along the minus strand of PVKC010000595.1, from coordinate 26,086 downwards.
TTAGATATGAGCAGATGTGCCAAACTGAATCATACAAGGTCAGTCTTTTGTTTTTTCTCCTTCCTTGCTTCTTTTCTTTATTATTTTTCCTTTCCTCTATCCCTCCATCTTTCTGGACAAAGCTTTTAAATTATAGTGCTCTGCTCATTCCGTAGATAACTTATAAAACTAAGAAAACTCAAAAAAATATAGTTAAAAATAAGTCACAGTCTTTTTCTTATTAGTATTAAACTCAGTAATATCTAGTCAGATGATTGGTAATTTGTAGAAAATACTGCAAACAGACTACATCTCTTGTATTATGTTTATAGAACACAAACATTAATGATTAGATAACTAACGCCACATCAATAATTTTTTCAGTGAGAAAAACCATTGTCTAAATATGATTTTATTCATTTTTTTCTAGAATTAAAAAAAATAAGTTAAGGACCAAAGAGGGATTTCAGTTATCTATGGGAAAAGCTCCAAACATTCTTCTGAACATTTAGATTTTGCACTGTTGGGTTTTGAAAGAATAATAAAGAGTTTAATTCTTGATCAATAAGAGTTGTAGTTTTCATTGAGTCATACGAACAACACAGTCTAAGCTTTCCCTTCAAGTTCCTTGTTCAGAAAAATTTACAATTAATGGCTTTCTACAACAGCAAAGCTATCCCCTTCTTCACGGCTCAGCTAGGAACCTGCCAGAGTAATCTATTCCCAGTGGGCTGGCCATGGTCCTTTACTCTATCTGTCTTAGCATATTGATTTCTGAGCTGTCTTATTGGTTCCTAACATAATTATAGCAGGAGTAGGTCTCTTAGTACAGCTAATACATTTAAACCATGGCATCTAGGGGAGCTTATTATAACAGCATCTGGTAGTGCCATACAGCTAAGGGTCAGTTTCTATTTCTATTATAAACCACATTTTTCAGGGTGTTTATATATTAGTAACATTAATTGATTTTAAACTGAAAAATGTGACTTTGGATCATCAAAGATGCACAGAGTTATGCCCAGAAGAATAAAAATTTTAACTCTATGATTGCCATACTTTTGACATTTTCAGGAAAACGAATCATATGTTCTATTTTTCTGACATCGTTGACTAACTTTAAAGGGTCCAATTGTACTATTTATGGAGATAGATTTTAAAACATCAAATTATATGAATTACAATCATGATCATGTTTAATCTACAAAAGCATGATTATATTCCCTAAAAAAAGGTAAATCCTATATGTGTAACAAACATAATTTTACAATAGTTCTTGTAATATAAAAACTACTGTCATGATTTTTCAAAAATAGTCATTCAGTTCCTTTCTAAATAGATTAGAAAACTATAAGGTCTGTGGAGACAATTTTGTTTATTTTTTACAATTAAAGACAGAAGATTTTAAATAACTGCCAAATAGAAATTTTGAATTTTTATAAATTTGTAAAATATAAAATTTTCTGTGCTCAAAAATATCACAGTTGATTTTGAATGGACTGGTGAATCTGGACATAGATGACTTAATTTGCACATGTGCTTCTGAGATATTAAGTGGTCCATTTAAGTGACCTTCAAATGGACCTTTCTCTGAAGTATCTTTGAGCGAATATGATTCCTTGAATGCACCCAAATTTTGTTGCTGATTATATTGTGTTTTCACTGCCAAAGCTTCAAAGTTATAAAAATAAGAATTGACAATCAAAATTTAAATTTTAGACTGTGAGCTTAGGATATACTTTTTTCCCCTTTTGGAATGCTTCATAAGATCTCATTGAACTATGATAAAATCCACATGAATCCACATTGATACTAAAAAAAAAAAAATCTCTGTAATTTGCTTTTAACAACAAAAATATCAATTGGTGATATACTCAATAATATGCAGTTTAATTTACAAACGTATATATAGCACAAAATGCAAATAAACATATAAAGTTTTATTCGAAATTTGTTTTTATAGGAAATTAAATTATATATTTTAATTTCTAAATTACATTATGTATTTATCTAATTTAATTGATTGTTATACTATTATTCTATTTTTTTTTGTTTTGGGGCCATACCCAGTGACACTCTCTTTCCTGGCTCCTTCCAGAGTCAGCCACAGTGCAAGACAAACGCCCTACTGCTGTGCTAACACTTCGGCCTCTATTTAATACAACTTTAATGTGACTTAATTTATTCATTTCATTTAATTTTATGAAAAATGTTATTTAATACAGAGTAGGAGAAATATAATAAAAATCAATTTAAAATTCCAATATATAATATTTTTGTTGATAAAAAGATTCGGTATATAACCTTGTGGAATTATAAAATTTTCTGAGAATTGGAGTCCACGAAAATTATTAACAACTCTAAAAGAATCAAGTGAAAACTTTAAAAATGATACTCTTACAGCTATATTTTGAAAGATATTCAATAATATACTAAATAGCTCACATTATCATGATTTAGTGTTCATTTAATTTGTTTATGTTTTATTTACCATCTTTATTCCTTACAAAGGAGGCTGTTTTTAATGAATTTACCATGGACATTTATATAATTTTTTCTCATTTTTATTTATTTATGTTCCTTAGTTTATCAGCCACAGGAGGTTACATAACACCTCAGGTGAATGACTACAAGAGCAAAATTGATTAGAATATGAGTAACCATTCAAAGGTTTCTTGAGTGTATAAAAATTCAAGTTCTTTAATTTCCATATTTATAATATTCATCTTAAGTTATCAGAACTTGGGGCCGGGCGGTGGCGCTGGAGGTAAGGTGCCTGTGCTAACCTAGGACGGACCGCGGTTCGATCCCCCGATTCCCCATATGGTCCCTCGTGCCTGCCAGGAGCGAGTTCTGAGCGAATAGCCAGGAGTAACTCCTGAGTGTCACCGGGTGTGGCCCAAAAACCAAAAAAAAAAAAAAATTAAGTTATCAGAACTCTAATTATGTTGCAGTAGATTTGTAAAGGATTACTGAATGCTATAATTTAGAATTCATATGGTAGATATTTAGGTCAAATTATTTTTGGGTAAATATATAAATTAACACAAAATTTGTATTTCCTTCCCAGGAGATATCACATCTTGAATGAGGGTTAACTATGGTCATGTCACTAACATCAAGCTAACCAAATCTGAGCAGACGGGCCTGAGTGCCAATTTTTAGAAATTACCTTAATGATGTATATTTCCATGATAATAATTTTCTTTTTCAATTATATTAGACGATTATTGTGGGTGATAGAACCACATAATAGGTAGGAGGCGCTTGAAGGAACTGAATCTTGTTTACCAAAAAAAAAAAAAGTTGTATTTAAGCAGAAACATCTATTTGGGCTATTTTATAAAAGGAAAATACACTTTCATCATATTTTAGGACATTATATTGGGGTGTCTCCTTTCAAATGAACCCAGGTTAGGATCATGAAAGTGTTAATTCACACTAAAGTGAAGAGGTTTCAATAAATAAGACAGTCCAATTTTATATAATCAGAATATGATTCTGTTGGAAGAATTCTGTTGGTGAGTCTCAGTAGACTCAAGGCCAGATAGTCAAAGAACATGGGCAGACGTGGTCAGATGTGGAGAATTCCTGGCTGTGTCCTTTCACAAACACAAGGCCGGAGTGGTGGAAGGCATATTACTCAGAGTGAAGTCCCCAGTGACTTAGGCTTTTAGATCTACAGATGTGGAGTCCAGAAAAGTATCTCAAATTCTCTTAATTTGGTGCCTACATTTATACCACATTTTAAGGCACATATTATGACCACTAGTTCAGCATAAGCAGATCCTCTTGAATCTAGAGGTTTTTGTTTTAGCTTTTCTTTTCCATGTCTATTTAGTGCTTTTCATTACATAGTTGTTTTTTCATTGTTAGCTTAAGTAGCTGTATCTAAGCTTTCTCTAACTCATGATGAGTTTTTCATACGATGTCGATTCATAAAGTAACAAAATTAGTTTGGATAATTATAATATCATATGATCATTATTATCAGTACCAAGATCACCTAATGCATGCATCTTATATATACTTATATATGCTGATTAATATATTTTAATATACTGATTGATAAATTTTAATATTGGTGTATTTTAATAAGTATAAAATAATACCTGTACTTGTAATTATTTCAATATGATATATTCAAGATATCACATGTTAATTTCAATTTACAGAAGTTTAAATTACTTTAATTTAATTCTTAAATATATTTTAAAAGACTGCATTTGCCTTTAATGTCTTTTGTTTTGCTTTGTGTTTTTTTTAGCTATAGAAATTGTGCTTAATAGAGATTCAGTGAGTGTTTGTATGTGGTACAGGAATTTCGAACAAATTTATAACTTTTAAATCAATTGATAAACTATGTTCAGATGATTGATTAGTAGCAGATTGATCATATTAGTTTGCTATATGAATTGGTAGTTTTCCTTTTATATAGATACGACCTAATTTGCACCTCAACACTCTTTCTAGATATAGTCTGCTGATTATAATTAAAATAAAGGGAAATTAATTCATGAATACTTGAAATTTGTTAATTAAAATCAAGATGAATTTTAATGGCAACATTTCAGTTTCTATGGATGAATCATTTTAGAATTCTCCAAAATTTTCACAAAATATTCAAGTTAGATATTTTTTCAGGCTCAAAAAGTCTTAACTGAAAATTTATATTTTTATGAGGCTATGAAGCAAAGCCAGGGACATATATATATGCAAAATTTGTGCATTTCCACTGAGCTGCATCCCTTGCCCTACATGACTCCTTTTCAATCCATTTTGGGGGTGTCTTGTATTAAGCCTGGAATTGCAGTGGCACAGGAATTTCACAAATAATGAGGTGAAAACAGCTTAACCAAACTTTTCAAATCTTCAAAAGGCTTCTGTTCTGGTTTATAATAGAAGTGCTTAGAAATTCTCAGTCATAGCAAAATGGCTGAGCACTGCAATCACACAATTCGTATTCATAAAATAGGCATTTTCTTGGTAAAGACAGCTTTACATTCCCTGTCATAACAAAGAGGAATTGCCAACTATTTATTTCAGTGTTCCTAATTGTTGTCAAAATGTGACCTAAAATTCTGACACAGAATTTTTCAAAGTCAGGCTTACACAAGGCATGCACATTTATCAATGTTTATCCCACATTCACCTATGCAGCAACACTTGTGAAGGTCTGTTTGTATTTAATTCTCAAGATTTTGTTGTTAATGGGAAAAATGTCTCATAAATTAGGGAAGTGCTCAATTACAAGCCTGACAGAGATTGATTCCGATTCTGCTGTTGGTCACTACCAGAAAGTGAAGGCCAAGGATACCACAACTCCAACTAATGCTTCTCACTTCAAAGGTGATCATGGAACAAATGTGCATTAAGAAAAAAAAAATGGTTGGCAGCACATCTGTGATTTTAGCAATGCTGTGTGTAAATGTTCTCTTACTATCTTATTACACGAAGTTATATGGTAGCATATTGTAACTTTAAATAGTTTGCACAAATTTTATAAAAGCAAAATCAGGCCTTTAACCATTCAATGTTTGTGTGTGTATATATATGTATATACATATATGTGTGTATATATATATGTATATACATATATGTGTGTATATATATGTATATACATATATATATTGCGTACAGAGAAATAGTACAGTGGGGAGTGCACTTGTTTTGTATGCAATAAATGATCATACTTAAACACCAAATCCAAAGCCAACGACAACAGAATCGAAACCCAATCTACAACAAGCTAGATACAGAGGGGATCGCTTATACTAGCAGCCTGGAAGTCAACGGCGGGGCATATGGGATGCATGCTGGGAACAGGGGTGGAGGGAGGACAACACTGGGGGGTGGGAATGCACCTGATTCAATGTCACTATGTGCCTAAAATATTACTGTAAAATATTTGTAATTTACTTTGGTCAAAATAAAAATTAAAAAACAAAAACAGTCCTTGGTACTCCATATATGGGTAGCATCAGGATTAGTCACTAAGTACTTTTGTGTATATGTCCCAAACAAAAATTAATGTTTAAGGAATGTGCTTCCACAATACTGACATATTGGGAAATAAAATGGTTGTCAGTTGAACAATAATAGACCCAAATATGAATCTAGGAATTCTATCTTGATTGTCACAAATTCTTATCTGGTACACAATAAAAGAAAATGAAGGCTTATAAAAGAATTTCAAAATAAAAATGTTACAATAAAATCCAAGCTATATTTTGGGGAAAAGAAATTAGTTGTAGAGTTATATTTTTCTAATTTTAGGATACATAACCAGCTTGAATAAAGTAACTATTGTTTTTAATGTGTTCAATATAAGTACATGATATTAAAATAGTTACTCAATGTGATTAGGAAAATATGGATATATTTTCTTATATTACAATGGATATATATTGGGGCAATGGAGACAATAGAGCGAGCAAGTTGGTAACACAGGCATTGTATGTGGCCAACCAGGGTTCTATCCCTAGCATACCAACAGTTTCCATTTGCTATATTTGGAAAACATACCAAACATCATTATTAAAAAAGTCATGCTTGGAATCATAGAAATAGATGGAGGTAAGGTTCTTACCATGCATATGAATGACCATATTTGATATTTGGCCCTCACCAAAAATTAGTCTGAAGGTAGAACCAGTACCATGCTCTAAGTACCACCAGGTATAGCCTAGTCATATCTTCCCCAGTACCATTCCCTAAAAGAAGGAAAAAATAATGTTTGTTTTAATTCCTGAAAAGAGAAATGCCTATATCCTTTTCTTTGAAGTATCTTATATGTGAGTACAAAACCAATTTAATATATTCCTGGTACTATCAGCAGATTATTTTCATAGAAACACAAGTTTCCATAATGTAAAAACAAAAAAAATGGTAGATTCAGTAGTCATACTTTCCCATCGTTTAAAAAAGTATCTTGATGATGAGGTTTAATCAAAATATTATTAGCAAATAAACAAAACGTTTTCTAGCTCTGATCTTTACTTTCTAAGATTAAAAAACACATTTCAATATATAACTATTTTGCTTTGTTCCTACAATCAGGAGCTCCTTGGACAGATTTTAACTTAAATTCACAAAGATGAAATGGAGCAAATTTACCAGGCTTTTATTAAGAGGGACAATAATAGAAGCAAAAGGGAAAAGATCCAAAGCTGACTTCCAAAGTAAAGTTTCACTGAATCTTTCCTGAACTTCAACAGTATGCAAAAGTAGAGATAGGTTCTTCAAGGATTTCCTGAGAATGGGTGGGGTTTTCCAAGAATTGGATCGCATCCATTTATATCAATTGATATGTTTTCTTGTTTTATTTCCCTGTACACTGCAGATGAATAAGATTACCCTGTGCTCATCTTTCCTCTATTTACATCTTTGAAAAGCTCTAAGGCCTGTCATAGCAAACACAAACCAACTCAAGGATGGGTAAATATTCCATTTTTCAAGTTATTATATTACAGTTAATGCACAATGATCTAAATGCTCAAGTTTTGTGCCTAGGATAAGGATGACAGTGTATTGTTGTCTGAGATGTCTTCTTGAATAGCAGGTGCAAAATTACATCCTGAAATTTATTACAGAGTTCTTCACTAGACAAGTATTAAGGCTTAAGTGAAGGTCATGTCCTATGAGCCCTTTGCATGGTGTCAGCTAAAGGATGAAAAAAAAAAAATGTTGCAGAGATTTGTGGTGTTAAATACAGAACTAAGTGTCCAAGCCAGAGTCAACGACAATGAAATATGAGACCCAAATTTTAACAATCAAAAATTTAAATAGTGGCGGTTATGATGGCAGTTTGGGGTAGGGGTGATGTCATGTGGACTCTGGGAACACCTTGGCCGAGGGAGATTGACACTGGTTATGGGATTGGCCCTGAAACATTACATGTCTAAAACCCAACTATGAATAACTTTGTAAATCACAAGGGTTTAAATTTTTTTTTGAATTGTTGCAGGACTACATTGGATCATTTCCTAATTTTGCTATCAGTTTTTCAATATTTATGTAGATATCAAGTTTGAGGTGTGCATAGATCTAATGAATTTGTACATAAAAATGCTTATTCTTTTTTTTCCCTATAGTTACATCTCTACTTCTATTAAGTTAAAGCATTATTAAAATGCTTCAAATCTATTAAAAATTGAGAAATAGAAAAGTGGCCATTATGATTTTCTAATATAAATTCTATATTATACGTAGTTAATTATATTAATTCAAACTACAGTTTTAAAGTGTTTGATTTGGGTTGAATAATATAGTAGTAGGGTATCTGTGTGTTTATAGAAAATAAAATTAAAGTGCTTCCCTGGGATTAAAGTATACAGTACAGATTTTTTTTTATGAGAAAAGAATAGCAGCAATTTTCTTAAAAGCAAATTTAAACTGAAAGTAATTTCAAGAGAAATAAAACTTTAATGCCCTAAATTAAAGTTCCTGTTTTTTTAAAAACAACATCATCAGGCCCAGAATTATTTTTGTTTTGCATTTTCCCCCCACGGCAGCATTGGATACATATTCATTGTAACTGTTTTCTATGAGAGCTTTACTAAATAGCACATTTGTTAGAAGCTAAGGATGAATATCACTATAGTTATTAAATTACTGGTCTTTAAAAGCATTAGACAAACAACAGGAAGTCACGCTGTGCAGCAAGATAACATAATAAGGCTTCAATTAAAGAGCTGGGAACAATAAGCGAACTGCTAAATGCCAACATTAAAAGAAGCTTTTTATCAGAACTTAACATTTTCATGGTTCAGAACTTAAATTAGCATTTTTGAAGCAAAATTAGTCAATTAATTAAATTTTAAGTGTGTGTCTATATGATATTTTTCTGTAAACTAGTGGAATAATTGAGCAAGAAAGATAATACACGTCTGACACTTTCCTCCATGTAGGCTTGATTCTCTTCATCCCATATTGTTCCCACAGCCCACCAGGAGTGATTCCTGAGTGCAGAGCCAAGATAGCATGGAGGTAAGGCGTTTGCCTTTCATGCAAAAGGTCATCGGTTCGAATCCCGGTGCCCCATATAGTCCCCCGTGCCTGCCAGGAGCAATTTCTGAGCATGGAGGCCAGGAGTAACCCCTGAGCACTGCCGGGTGTGACCCAAAAAGCCAAAAAAAAAAAAAAAGAGAGAAACCCTTGATCACCACCGAGTATGAACCCCCAATTTAAAACAAAAACATTTGAGTAAATTTACTCTGACAATCAACTCTAAAGTAATATTTGAGCTGCATTTAAGATCCTAGGGACTAACTGGCTTAAATTTTTTTCCTATTTTCAACATACCTCATTCAGAAGGAAAATATTAATTTACATTTTACACAAGGTTCCAATGGGAATTTAATAATGTAAATGTTTCATAGTTATTGGGCACAACAGTAAGTTCATAAATACATTAGAATGCCAGAAATTTTAAAATGAGTTTAAAATTTATGTTTTCTAATTTGATGGTTATTCATTTTTGTTTATTTGATTGAGCAATGATTAAAGCTTACGTTAGTTGTCTTTAAATTACTTTCCTAACAAGCAAAGTAAAACCTCTCTACAACTATCGCAGATAACATTACCTGAGTCATTATTACTCAGTATCATGAATATAGCATAATATCGGTCTGTATTATATGCCAGCATGTTAGCTTGTTTCTCTAGATATAGCATAAAGACATGGAGTTCATAATAACTGGGGCAGTTTATTGGGGGAAGACATAATCATCAATGCTCAGAAAATTTCCCTTGGCTAAGCTGAGTCACTCTTGGATGCTCAGGGGACATTAAGTAATTCCAGGGATTAGATATGGTTGACTAATATTTAGTAATCTAAATCTAAAAGAATCATCAGAGGTTGGAGAAACAGTATACACTAAAAGTAAGGCACTTGTATGTAGCTACTCTCTGTTAGACATATGTGACTGCATGTGATGCACTACCTCCTATAGTTCAATCTCTGATTTCCAATGAATAAAATTAAACTAAAGTAATAATCATAAAGTAGCTGTATCAGATACTTTATAAGGTCCCATATTCCCTGGCCTACACACATGATTATGGATTCCAACAGGACTACTGTGGTGAAGACATAGCCTCTCCTCTGAAAAAAAGGGGTATGGTCCTGGTATACACTGCTGAGAAAAGGCCAGTTGTACCTTAGGTTAGCACTTGACAGGATAGCGACCATGCATCAATGTATGATGAAAATTAACAATACCAAATACATAATAAAAACAAATTGTGTGCCTTTGCCCCTTGCTTTAAAACAAGAATTGCTGGGACATACCTTACTTAATCTAAACTGATAGAATAATCTATAATCTACAATAATATGTTTCCCAAGTTGGTAGAATCAGTAACAATAGTTTCAGTCAGTTATTTACTAATGTGTAGGCTATAGTTGTGTTTGGTCTTTTAATTACATCTGCCCTTTCTTCACAATAGCTCTTTGGTGTAATATTAAATGGACAATAGGTTTGTACTTTTTCGATTAATAGTTAACTAGCAAGAATCATATCCAAGAGGAAAGAATAAGTAATTTTATGATTACTGTTGACCACCAAAAGTCATATCCTAAAGTTCTTTTCTGATGTCTGTTTATAGTAAATAAAACAGATTACAAAGAATTTAGAATATACTTATAATGATGAGATGATTGTCTAATGATTATGCTGCCATATAAAGTTATTCTGTAGCAAAAAACATGTTGCACTTGATCTACCTAACTTCCTACTATTGATAACTTTTTATTTAAATATGAAGCGAACTCCCAATAAATTGGACTCAGTTCCAATCATTTGTATATGTATGGTTTGAGTATCCACTCTTCCCCAATTCCTTGTTCCCACCCTCCTTGAATAACCCTGAAGCCCCCCTCAGTGCTGTCCCACTCAGCAATCCTGTGACAATAAGGAATATAGCGAAATTGTATAATCCAAAGGAAATTATATTACCTTTTCTTCTGTGTCTATCTTTCAGCTATTGGCTACTGCCAACTTGCATACCTCCAAGTTGTGAAACTCAAGAATCAAAACTGATATACCCTAATGTCAACCATTACCATGAGAAATGCCCATATGAGGATTCACTCATTTGACAATTCAATAGAAAAGAAAATGGAAATGACGTCTATGTTCCATGTGACCAAAAGCTTTTTTTAAAGAGTTGAATTGTAAATATAAAGAGGACTTTAGCTTATAACACTATATTTCACCTGCTCTCCAACAAAGTTTAGAAATTCCACTAATTATCCCTGGTAAATATTCTTTATAGTCATTGCAACTTGTGTTTTAATACTTCATCAATATTCTAAACCATTCTATATTTTCCATTATTTTATTCAAAATATTGATTTTAATTTTAATGTCACATCCAAAATGGTGGTTTCATAAGCTGCTATAATTTGTTGTCCTTTCACTTCTATACATATGTGATAGCACTGAGCCCCCAACCCCCCTAGATAAAGGTTTCCCACAAATGCAATTCTTTTTTGCTACTTTTAGATCTAATTTGATTTGTCCTAAATCTTTCCATTTCCGATTAATATTTTAGTACATAAAATTTCAGAACCATAGTCTCCATTCACATTTTCCATCTCCTGATTCAATTTCTCTATATAGTTCTCCTCTTCAATGAGGTATATGCAAAAAGGGGATAAACTCCCATTTATAGTCTTTGTAATTTTATTTGTCACCCCTCCCTTAACTTCCCTAGTGTATCCCAAGTCATTGCCAGCCAGAAGCCCCCTAGCACTCCAGCTCAGGCCACTTTGTTAAAACACCCTGAAATTCCAGCAACCCAACCCACCCAATGCAAAGAACACGGGGCTGAGCAGTAGTAGTGCAGCAACAGGGGACTTGCACGATAGGCCTTTCACGGGGCTGACCCAGGACTTACCTGGGTTTGATCTCCAGGATCCTATAAGGTCCCCCAAGCCAGGAGCAATTTCTGAGCATATAGCCAGGAGTAACCTCTGAGTGTCACCGGGTGTGACCCAAAAACAAAACAAAATAAAAAAAAAATAATGAGGAAACTAAGGAAGCCATCAGTAGCTGGGGATATGGAGAGAAATCTGAACAAATTTGCAAGTATTTCAAACCACAGCTACCCAATAGATGAGGACCTAAAATCAGCATTTAATGTCTTATCAATGGAATTCATGGAATCACTAGCCCAAGCAATTAAGAAAATCTCATGGATGAAACTTGAAGACAAAATACAAGCCAGCAGCAACAAAGAAATCAATAAAAAAAAAGAGAGACTAAACATTGGAAGAAAATGTAAGATACTTAATGAACAAAGACAAAGAAATAAACTATAATTTTATTTGTGATATTACTTTTATAGTAGAGTGCAGTTATGAAATAAAATGAAATTTATAGCAAATCTTTTATTAGTCATAGAACATTCAATGTGAAAAAGATTTGAAAAATATTTATTCTAGTAAGAAGATAATCGGAAAAAGTGAGGGATTTAATAAGCCATTATTTTTTGAAAGGGATTATTCAGTACTTTAATTAGAAGAATCGGGTGCTCACATTTTAAAATAAAAATTATAATATTTTTTACTTTAAGTACCATGTTTGCAGACTTGTTTGTATTTGAGTCATAAAATGTACACCTCCCTTCACCAGTGAAACCTTCCCACCACCAATACCCCTATTTTCCTACCCCCCGGTTGTCCTCAAAACAGGCATTCTGTATATCTCATTCATTATCATAGTCTCCATAGTTGTTAGTGTAGTTATTTCTCTAATTGCACTACCACTCTTTGTGGCAAGCTTCATATCATGGGTTGGTCCTCTTGGTTCTAATCTAGAATAGAGTACTTTAAAGATAGAAAATTATTCTTTGGGTGCTTGAGTGATAGCACAATGATTGGGCATTTGCTTTGCATGCAACCAACACAGGAGGGAGCTGGGTTTGGTTCTCGCATCCCATATGGTCCCTGGAGCCTGTCAGGAGCGATTTCTAGTTGCAGAGCAAGAGTAAACCCTGAGGGCTGGTGCATGTGATTCAAAAATAAAAGAAAAAAAAAGAAAATTATTCTCTGGGAATAAAACAAAAATTATTTTGGTTAGGTACTGACTTGGCATTATTATTTGATGGGAACTATTAAAGGAAAAAAGGAACTGCAGGGTATCGAATACAGAAATTGAATATCACTTGATAATAAAAAGCAAATTAACAGACATTAAAAACTGCTGGCAAGAATATGAAATGATTTCTGGCATATAAGCATATAAGCTCTACACATTACAAAGAACAGTAAGAAATATATGATGTATGGGAAAAAATTCCATGCAGCTTATGTTGCCAAAGAAAAATATTTGCGTCTTTATATTTGAATATACACAATAATGTGAAACAGAATTAGAGGGGACGTAGAAATTGGTTAAGAGGTTAAGGGGTAGCAAAATGTACATTAGACTATTAATTGGGCAAACTGACAGAAAATGGACAGCCAAGATTGCCGAAAAGTCTGTGCTACTAGTTATAAACAAGCTCTGGGACAAACAACATAAAAAATTGAAGTTGTGCTATTTTGAGATTAGCAGCAACTGAAACAACAGATCTTTTCTCTGCCAAGAAAAATAACTCTTGAAGTTCTAAGGCAGGGTTCTTCAAACTATGGTCCATGGGCTGCATGGGGCCCAGCAAGGACATTTATCTGGCATGCTGAGTGCTTTTGTCATTGTTTCCTGTCCAGCATAGCAGCCAACTGGTCCCAGGATGCAATGCAGATGTGTGAGACTTGCACCACACTCATTGACATCTCTCCTACTCTCTCTCTCTCTTGACCCCTCCTCTCAGTCACAGGTTGGTTTCTCAAACTACACCTCCAAAAACAGGCCTATAGTTCCCACTGAAATACTGGTAAGTTTGTTGATTTAACTTTACTTGTCCTTCATTGAAAATATTGTATTTTTCCCTTTTTATATTTTTACTTCAAAATAAATATGTTCAGTGTGCATAGAAATTTATTCACAGTTTATTTTTGTTAACTATATCCCCACCCTCCAATAGTCTGAGGACACTGAACTGGCCTTATGTTTAAAACGTTTCAGGACCCGTGCTCCGAGATGAAGGCAATCAGGTCCACAGATTGTTGAAATAGTAGCAGACCAGAGAGGATACAGAGGGAAAAAAATAAAGCATTCTCCCTATGCACTGTTTGTATCCCACCTTCCTTTGGGAGCATTGTTATCAATGCTTTGGGGTTTCAAGTGTCCATATCATCAACATCCAATTGGCTATGTGCGAAAAAAATTCCAATATAAAATCACAGAGCCACCTGAAGAAAGCTAATGATCCTATAAGTAGAAAAAAAATACATTGCAAACATGGCAAAGCTAAAATTGAATTCTTCAAAGAAAAATATAAGTCCAGAAAGTGGATATAAAGACACAAATTAAGAGAAGTAACAGAGAATGGGGATTACCCATTATAACAAAGTTGATTGAAGCTTAATTTATGAAGTTCAGTGCAGAAAATAAAAAACTTTCTGAAGGATTCCTCATCAAGGAGATTGAAGACATTTAAAAAAGAAAAACTACCATGTGTGTACAAAACATATACTGATAAAGATTCCATATAACGTGGTGGATTGACAAATAAAGTTCCCTTCACAAAAGAAAAAATAATTAGAAATTAAAGATAAATTTATGGTAATACCAAGATTGAGAAATGAAAGAAAACGAGGCTTTGGGAAATATTAAGAAAAAATCTAAGATAATTATAATTTTCTATTAAAGAATGAACATAATTTATGGAAGTCACAGAAAATGAACACAAATAATTAAAGATCATACGCAAAGGAATTTTGGCTGAGAACATTCCAAATTTAAAAAACAAAAACTAACCATAGATATTCAGGAATTAATAGACCAAGCTTTTTGATCCTAGGCACTGCAAGTATACATAAAAACATTGTTAGTTAATAGAAGATTGTTGGTATAAGCAAAAAGGTTAAAATATAGAGTAGCATTTATGATTTTTTAATCAAAATTCTCAGCATAAGTTCTACAGGATAGAAGCTCTGGGACAAATTGAGTGCAATACAAAAAAAAGCAAACTAATTTTGTCTTTGTTTTTGGAACACACATGGTGGTTGTCAGGGCTTATGCTATCTTTGCACCCAGGGATTATTCCTGGAGTTGAATAAGTTATCTGAGAATAAGGGGTGCTGGGGACTGAATTTAGGTCTGCTACATACAATGCAAACATCCTACTTGATATGCTATTATTCCAGCCCAAAGACAAAAATTGTAATATAAGAACATTTTATTCTGAAAGGTTATCACTCAAATATAGAGGAGAGGAGAAATATAGGCTTTCTTTAAGCAAATCAAATCTAGTAATGATTACCAACATGAAAATTGCTGTATACCAAATGTAAGAACATCTATGTGAAAAAAGAAAAGATAATTCTTGATCAAGTGACTAAATATATTTATAATTAAGCAACAGTAATATGAAACATAAGAAAAAGGATGAGGGCACTATATAACTCACATAGTCAAGAATGGAAAATTCAGTGTTGCATAAAGGGTCTGATTTTTTTATATTTAGAATTTGATTTAATTTCTCTGTTAACCCAAAATGAAGGCAACATGAGAACAGAAACATGTGGCAAAAAGAAACACTCAATTTTTTTTTGTTTTTTTTTTTGGTTTTTGGGTCACACCCGGCAGTACTCAGGGGTTACTCCTGGCTCCATGCTCAGAAATTGCTCCTGGCAGGCACGGGGGACCATATGGGGCACCGGGATTCGAACCGATGACCTTTTTCATGAAAGGTAAATGCCTTACCTCCATGCTATCTCCCGGGCCCGAAACACTCAATTTTATATACTCATTAAAATCATTTACTCATATAAAATATGTACTCATATAAAATCATTTAGATGTTCAGACAAAAATAAATAAATGGGGGGAAAATGTAGCAGAAGTATAAAATAACTAGAGAACAAAGATTATGATGCAATGAGGAGGGTCAGGAGTGATAGTACAGAGATAGTGTGTTTGCCTTTCATGCAGCTGATGCAGGATGGATCTGGATTTGATCCCCAGAATCCCATATGGTCCCCTGATCCAGGAGTGGATAGCCAGGAGTAATCCTTGAGTATCGCTGTGTGTGACCCCAAAACAAACAAACAAACAAACAATGAAGTGAGGAAGCTGCATATATCACTAACAACTCTATATAAGAGCCGTTTAAATATAGATAAAGATAAACCTGTGCAGAAGAAGAAAATAAAGAATCCATCTATAGAACATATACAAGAATATATCATATCAGCTATTAAAATAAACATGTACCTATAGTAAGAAGCAGAAGCAAATTGTTCTGAGCCAATAATGCACTGTAAAGGGAAGCAACTATTTTTCTTAGATTTGCTAAATTGGTTTTCAACTTAAAAAAGTAATAGAAAAATACACATATTTTCTGTTGATCAAGGTTCTAATTGACAAAAAGGACATAGGTATCTGTACCCAAACAACAACAACAAAAAATTGTAGAGTTGCTGGATGAGTGAAGCAATATAGCCAACTGGGAGAATTTGCACATCATTAGCAGCAAAATCTGTACCAAAAATAGGATTAAACATGAAATTCTATTTAAGGACTTATTAAAGAGAGCACAGAGAGACTTGAGACTTCTTCCAGGAGAGAAACCCAACTGTGGAGTTGCAAGAAGCATTCCAGAAAGAAAAGACAAAGGTCTTAAGAACTGCTATGGCATATAAGGACAGATAACAACAAGGAGCAAGAGCTAAGTAGAGATTTCTAAGCATTAAAATGTCCTGAAAATGCTAATTAATCTCTAACCTGGTATCCAGATTTATAATTCTACTCTCACACCATGATTACATGAGGAAAAGAGACTAAGATATGCAGGGGATCTCCATTAGCAACATGTCACCTCACTGGCATTTTAAGATTACTGCTGCATGACACCATCTTTGATCTCTCAGAAACAAAAGTATGAAGATGGCAAAATCCTGATCCAACAGCTTCTCATTGTCAATCAAGGAACTGAGCAACTGCGTCTATCAATAGATATTTTCTTATTCTTATCCAAATAAAACTCAGCATAATCTTCCTTGTCCACATTTGCAAACTATCCAAATGGATACTTAAGAATAAGAAAGAAATATGAAGACTTCCAAAAGAAAAAAGTAGCAGGGGGGCTCCATTTCCTGTTGTGTCTTGTTCATCATTAGAGGGGAAATTTGGTAAATAAGAGCACCTGGATGTTTGTGAATTTGAAAGTTATTTTGAGCCAAGCCTGCTCGAAATTGATGTCAACAGTCTAGATAAACACCTGAAATATGGTAAATATCAGGATTATTTTAAGTCAGTATGATTATGGCAACATAATGCTATCAGGTTCTGGCAATATAAATACTCTGGTAGATGCATACATCTAGGTGCTCCAGTTTCATTGCCACTTGAATTGAAAACACTATTAATTTCTCAGGCTGCTGGACTTTGAGACAACAGCTAATGACAGGAATCAACAAAAGCAAATCTATAGTAGCAGCCTCAGTCTCTAAGACTTCAGGACTATGATGCTTCCGGGCTATTTTCCAGTAGTTATTCAGATCCACGCAAACTTGGAGGCATAATACATATCCAGAATCAGCATTTCTAAAAGACAAATCCCTGTACAGTCCCATCCATTTGAACAAGGAAGTTCACTCTATTCCTTATGTAAAACAATGAATAATGAGAACAATTTGTCTGCACTGATGGAATAAAACCAGATCTTTAAAAACCCGAGAACACATCAAATCTTTCTAGAATTCCTGGTACATATTTCAGTGATTCTCGAAGAAGTGGGAAATATCAATTGGAGAGAAAAGCATTTACAATGAGTTAAAAAAATTTAAACAAAAGGAGTGTCAAAGAATATAGTAATTTCACTAAAAGTATAATTGAGGGGATAAACAGTAGATTGGTGAAAGACAGTAATTTACTCTTTAAATTTCAAAATGTTAGAACAAATTATTCAAAAAGAACAGATAAGGAATAGGCTCACATACAAGGTTTTCACAATAAGTCTCATAATAGACTTAACCAAGTGAGACTCTCAGGTAATGAAATAAGCCCA
The DNA here is from genome assembly GCA_004027635.1 of Crocidura indochinensis. Classification (NCBI taxonomy): domain Eukaryota; kingdom Metazoa; phylum Chordata; class Mammalia; order Eulipotyphla; family Soricidae; genus Crocidura; species Crocidura indochinensis. The sequence continues at coordinate 7,987 of PVKC010000595.1, read as the reverse complement.
GTTTACTTAATAAGAAATACTTTCTTTTTTTCCTGGTTTTTGGGCCACACCAGCTGTGCTCCAGTACTTAATGCTGACTGTGCAAGGGGTCATCCTAGGAGTTGAATCCGAATCAGTTGTGTACAATTCAAGTCTCCCCTAAATTGAAAACTAGGAATTTCTACTAAAATCCTACTAAGATCCTTTTTTCAAGTACCTTGACACACTAAAACTATAAAAGAGAATATTTCCACTTTCTATGAGGCCAACACAACCATAACACTAAAATCACAGAGATATTCTGCCCATGGAATATTATAGACCAATATTCTTGGTGATTATAGATACAAATGTTGAAAACAAAAACTTAATGAATTTAATTCAACAATGCAGTGAAATTGTCATATAGCCCAACTAAGTGGAAATTGTATCGAGGAGGCAAACATGGTTAAATATATTTATCTAGATCATTATGATTTTTCACATAAATATGAATTAAACAAAATGAAAATGAATGTGAAAGAAGACCTTATGAAATAGGAAGAACTTTCTTTCTTTATAAATTTCAATATTTATTATGCAAAAAGTCTCAATATAATGGGGATAGGATGAACTTACCTGAACATAGTAAAGATTAAACTCAAATTGGAAAAAAAAATTGAACTTGTAATTATAGCAAATAATGTGATAATATATCCACCAAATAATGAACAACTGATAACATTGCAACTATCAATTATATCTATATGAATAGAATGCTGAAAAATTTCACATTGTTCACACAAAGCATTATATAAGTTCCAGACAGCATCAAAATTCTAATAATATTTTTTAAAAACATATAGCTAAAACTAATGAAAACTTTATGTGATTTCAGGACTGCTGATGAACCAAAAGAAATATGAGAAAAATATTTTCCCCATGTTTTCAATAATCTAGTAATTTATTGTTATTTTTTAATCTATTTTGAGTGAGCTTTGGTGCGTAGTGTAATACAATTTCTATTTTTTGCACGTGACTATTCAGTTTTCTACAATCATTTTAAAGAAATTTTCCTTTCTCTAATTTACCATGTTGGTTTCTTTCTCATAAAAATAACTGAGTTCTACTTAATCTGTAAATTGTAAAGGAAGATAAAGTTTTATTTCAACTTAAAAAATTAGTATCATGATACTTAAACCTATAAATATAATCAGTAACTATATGTTAAAAATTGAGTCATTACAATCGAACATTAAGTCATAAATATAAATATATAAATAAATATCTAAAATAAAAATAAAAAAATTAAATGGCACTGTTAGCTCCAAGCTTAAGGAACATTAGAATTAGTAAAGATTAATTAAGTAGAATAAAAAAAGTCAAGTTTAATCTTATGAGTGATTAGGCTAAATTATGCCTCAAAATCCACTAGAAGTTACTCATTTATTAAAAGCATTCTTAATAGATTTTCATATTTACTAACTTTTACTATAATATTTTACCCACAAATTAAATAGGTATATCTAAATTTAACCTCTTTTTATTCTCTAATATGCATTTTACAGAACTGTTGATCATACCAAAGTAAAGTAAGATCATTTTTGTCATTCAGATATTATTGTAAGCAAGAGCCCCAAAAAATTCACTAACATTTCATTAAATGTTTCTATATAGTCCACACATATTCATTGACATGAAAGACACAATATATAAAAATATATATAAATCAGGATTAATTTTTAAATGTGGATTTTATATACAGCATCGTGTGCTACACTGTGGTGAATTTACAAGTATTAGTAAGTTATTATTTTATTTTTAAGGTTTTCTCAATCTAGAAGAAGAAAACATAAAAATATTCAATTATTTGAGACTAATACTGTACTCAGATTAACTTCTGTAATATCCCTTAACAGTAACAGTAGATGACTGACAGTACATACTAACGTCTATATAAGATGAATTAGCAAAGTCTTTTTTTTTTTAAGAAAAAAGATTATATTTGGAGACATTAAACAAAAGAAGAAGACAATAGGAAAGAGAGAGGGGAATGGACTTACGGGAGAGGTCAAGCTTTTCAAGGCCGAGAAAGCCTTTATACATGTTCCAGACTTGCAGTATGAAAGTACTCATATCAAGAGGAGAGAGGCAAACAACATGCACACTTGGGCACCATTTACCAAAGCATTTATAAGTCATAAAATTCTATTGGAAGAGAGTAACAATTTTTAAATTCATTTTTTAGTGTATGTGTTTTAGAAGCCACACCCTACAGTGCCAAGAAACTATTCCCAGCTTATTCTTTGTCACTCCCAGTAGTTATGGGAAATAACATGGCACTAAGAATTAAACTGGTTCTCCCAAATGCAAGTCATGCACTCCAGGGCTTTGTGCTATCTCTCTAACTCTTAACTATCTCTCTATCTCTAACTTTTAACTATCTCTCTATTTCTCAACTCTTCCTGAAACAATTCTGTTGCTTAGATTCTTATGTGTGACTTATTGATAAAGATACATTAGTAATGGATATTAACACATATTCCATATGAAACAATAATAAGCATTCTCAGGTGAACAATAGATTTCTTTTTTTTCTCCTTCTTTCCCCTCATTATTGCTCAAATAAAGAAACTTAGTCTCTGAGTCTCCATCACAATTTACCTTCTTGAGTGCAGTAGACATCTGACCTCTCAGAAGGAATCCGGTGCTCAGGATCTTTGCCGTGGCTCTTACTTAGATTGGCTCTTCCCTTTGTACTTACACTGGAACATTTGCGTGACATCCTTTCAGTGTGAGATGATTATTCCACTTAAAGTGCCTCTCATCTACTTCTTTTTCTACTTCTACCTCTTCGATTTAGAGTTCTTAGTCTTCTTGAGATGATGAACTCTAGTGATTTTTCTTCTTTTAAAAGTTCTAGCTACACAGACACAGGAATCGAGTGGGACATAGATGTGAAAGTTGAGAATTCAGGAGAGTTTTGCAGATTATGCTTTTCGATTTGCTATCTCCGAAAAGCCAGTCTTCTGTCAGATCTGTACACTTTACAATTTGCACTCTCAAGATAAATGTAGTTTACCAAACGTCCATGCTTTGTTTTGGATCCTGAATTAAAGAAAATTGAAAGAAAGGAAATTAGTAAAATCCAGTCCTCCATTTTTGTCAGTTTATAGAAAGAAACTGAAGTTTAAAGAAAGAAATCATTTTGAGACACAAACAATGAGATGTTTTACTCATGCTTATCTGCACTGTCTGGCATTCAAAAATTTGTGTTTATATAGAAATATCCAGTCACTTTATTAATTTTTTGTTCTCCCTGGAATAATAAGAGTTATAGAAATGAAAATTTTAGGAATAAAGTATTAACTATTAGATAATGACTTCTAAATAAATTAACTATACCCTTAATCTGTTTTAGATTATGTTTTGTTTTATTTTAAAATTCATTTGAAATTTTTCTTTGAGGGGGTCAGAGTGATGGCACAGACTAGGACAGACTGCTGTTCTATCCCCTGGCATCTCATATAGACCCAAGCCAGAAGCAATTTCTGAGGGCATAGTCAGCATTAACCCCTGAGCGTCACCCGGTGTGGCCCAAAAACCAAAAAAGAAAAAAAAAACAAAAACAAAATGTTTTCTTTGTAGACCACCATTTATAATTGGTAATGGAGTCTGAATTTATGCTAAGAAAGAACTGAGGAATTGAGGCAAAGCTATTGTGTAATTGCTTTACATAAAATAATTATCAATCTTTTAGGTGGATTGGATGGCCTGTGTTGCTGGTACTGAGATTAACTTCTAGTACTTAAAATATATACCCAACCTTTGGAAATAGCTCACCTCCTTGGCAAAGATATTGTCAAGACCATACAAAGGGTTTAGAGACCTGGTGTGAAGAGTGAGAAATACAAGTTCTTTCCTGAGATATAAGAAACTTGAATAGGAACAAATATAAGTGTGATATGTAGGAGTCAGAGAGATAGCAGAGAGGTACGACCATTTTGTTATAACAAGTTTGGACATTGCATCACTCTGAACCCATAGATTTCACATTGAGCACTGCTAGAAATGTTCCCAGAACACAACTTCAGGTGTAAACTCTGAGCACCTTCAGATGTGACCTGAAAGCAAACAACAACAAAACAACAATAACAAAACAGCAACAACAACAATAAAACATTGGAAATGAAGAACGTAAAAATTCTCCAAATCTTCCTTGAGAAGCATTACTTAAAGCAATGGAAATCTATTAGGAATAATATAATGAGGGGCCGGTGAGGTGGTGCTAGAGGTAAGGTGTCTGCCTTGCAAGCGCTAGCCAAGGAAGGACCATGGTTCGATACCCCGGAGTCCATATGGTCCTCCCAAGCCAGGGTTAATTTCTGAGCACTTAGCCATGAGTAACCCTTGAGCATCAAATGGATGTGGCCCCAAAAACCGAAAAGAAAAAAGAAAGAATGATATAATGAAAGATGGCAAAGTTCTTACGGAGTTTTGCATGAGAGTGAAACTTCAATGGTACATATGTCTAAAATTTCCCAAATAAAATGTGTAAAGAGACAGAAGAGTTAAAAAAAACCAACACACACACACACACACACACACACACACACACACACATACACGGCTTGAATTGGTATTATACAAAAAGAATCCAGGGGTAAGATCTCCCTGCTTTTAAGCCAAACGTTTTTCTTTCCAATTTCTTTCATACTTTGCTGTGGCTACGCAAACAACAACTGCCACACACATACACATCTTTTATTTTTTGAAGTGTATTTCTCATCTCTAAAAAAAAGATATGAAATAACCCTTCAGCTATTGTGTTAACAATTTTATTGGTGATACAATAATTTTCACAAATATAACTGCTAAGAACTCTTCTTTATCCAATTTTTTAAATTTTCTATTTTCTTTCTATAACATCTGTAACTTTGCTTTCTATCACACTGAAACAAATGTATTATTATCAGTCATGTCAACTATCTAATACATTTTTAAATAAATTTTTAAAAAGAAAATATTAACACAGAGAAAAATGGAAATGTAAGTGTTTGAAAATAAACATTATGATATAAAGGGTTTGAAGAAGGACTTCTAAATCTAGTATCTATCACACCAATTTCACAAATATAAAGTTAAAACAATTATTCTTTAGAATTGGGAAAGAACAAAAATAATGGTGATTCCAGTAAATGATTTTGAAGTAAAAGGAAAGATGTTTTATTATTTTTCACTAAGATATTTAGTGCAAAGGTTTTGAAAAATGTATGCTCAGAAAAATGTGATAATGTGATAATGTGTTTGAGATAAAATCATCAAGGCAACAAATGTGAATAAAATACAGCTTTAGAAGTCAACAAAGATAGTTAGAAGCAAATGTTTTGCTTCTTTTCCAAAGTCAGGTTTAAAATGTGCATATTTTCTTTTCTTTGTTTAAATCAGAGCCATAGAACACGAATCACCTTGTTCTGCCTCATATTTCTATGTCTTCCTACAAACTGAGAAAAATAAGTGGATGGTATCAGAGTCTCATGAGCATTGAATGGAAATAAAAAAAAATATCAGGGGCTGAAGTTAGTACAGCAGTAGGGTTTTTGCCTAGCATACAGCTGACCCAGGATGGACTCGGGTTTGATCCCTGGCATGCCATATGGTCCCCTGAACCAGGAGCTATTTCTGAGCTCAGAGCCAGAAGTAACCCCTAAGCACCACTGGGTATGGCCCTAAAACAAATCAAACAAATAAAAAATAATAATTTGACCTAAATATTCACCCAAAGTTAATGACAATAGAATCAAGAGACTCAAACCACAACAAGCTATACACAAACGGGACCTGTTACTCTAGCAGTCCAGGGGTCTAAGGACGGAGGTATGGGATGCATGCTGGGAACAGTAGTGAAGGAAGGTCAACACTGGTGGTGAGAATTGGCCTAATTCACTCTCACTATATACCTTAAATGTAACTGTGAAAGCCTTTTAATTCACATTGGTTTCCATAAAAATTCTTAAAAAATAAAATAAAATACACTCATTTGAGTCCTCCCACTATTAAGTGAAAATATAAAAAATTGCAAAAAAGGGCCAGAGAGATAACATAGAGGTAAGGCATTTGCTTTGCATGCAGAAGTGTGGTGGTTCGAATCCCAGCATTCCATATGGTCCTCTGAGCATGCCAGGAGCGATTTCTGAGCATAGAGCCAGAAGTAACCCATGAGCATCGCCAGGTGTGACCCAAAAACAAACAAACAAGAAAAAGACAAAAAAAGCAAAGGAAATATAGAACTACATGACATAAAAAGTGTAAAGAAGGAATATTATTATGCTAATAGTCAAACTCAAAATTACAATACAAAAAAAGTCCAGTCTGATCACACTTCTTCCAGTGATGTTTTTTTCAAGTATCTGTGGGTAATAAAATACAAGTTTTATTATCAGAAAAATATCCCCAGTCAAGTTTGAATGCTAAGAAGATTATATCGATATGTAACAGAAATTCCCTCAAGGGGGCCAAAAGCAATAGCACAGTGGATAGGATGTTTACCTTTGCATGTGACCAACATGGATTTCATCTGCAGCATCCCAAATGGTCACCTGAGCACTGCCAGGAGTGATTTCTGAGTGCAGAGCCAGGAATAACTCTTGAGTGATGCCTGGTTTGACCCAGAAACAAAATAAACAAATGAGCAAAAAAGAATGAAATTTCCTTAAAAATTAAATATAAAGTATCTGGAAAAGTGTTCTACAGCTTGTAACACTATAAGAGTAGGAAATTGAAAAGAAAGCATTGTATGTAAGTAACATTTATTTTAATCATGCCAAAGCAAAATGAGATGGAATACACTCCAAAATTGTTTTCTGAAATGTCTGAAAAAATAAAAGGAAAGAAGAATATGAAAAGGAAAAATGTGGGGCCAGAGAGATAGCATGGAGGTAAGACATTTGACTGTCATGCAGAAGGTCATTGGTTCAAATCCCGGCATCCCATATGGTCCCCCGTGCCTGCCAGGAATGATTTCTGAGTGTAGAGCCAGGAGTAACCCCTGAGCACTACCAGGTGTGACCCCCCTCCCCCCCCAAAAAAAGAAAGAAAAGAAAAGGAAACAAAAAGGAAAGAAAATTGTGATATTAAGAAGAAATCCTGTTGCTAAATCCAAATCTTAATAATATGCAGTTAAAGGTGAAATCACCTCCAGCTGTACCATTACCTTGTGAGGTAAGAAATTTGACAACTACAACTAAGACATTTTGGAGAATAAATTGAAAGCAGTTATATCAGTGGCAAAGCTTCAGGTTTTGAAAAATGCAACACTATACATTATTATCATTTTTTAAATAATATTATTAAGAACACTTTGGGGGAGTTAGTTTGGACCACAACCAGCTGTGCTCCAGGTTAATTCCTGACTGCTCAGATATCACTGCAAATGCTATCGGAACCAATGCAGTCAAGGATTAGTACAGGGTTGGCTTCAAGCAAGGCAAGCCCTTTGCCCTAGTACTCTATCTGCAATCCCTGTTATTTTATTTTTAAAAGTTTAAATATATATTAAATTACTATTGTATTTTAATATTATATGAACTTTAGGAGTGCAACATTATATATTATTGTCTCTATATACATTATTAAATAACAGCAAAAATCCAATATTGTATTATTATTATTATATAATTGATCTTGCTTGGTTAAGTAGATAAAATAGATTAAAGGAAGGTTTGATAAAATATGTTCCAAAATTTTATAGAGTATTTTTATTGGTAAATGCAATAGCGTATAGGATTTAGAACTGAGGATATTTGCAAGGTAATATATTAAGTAGCTTACTACAACAAGCTGGAGAAAAGGGGAGATATGAAAACTGGAAATATTTAAAGGCCTAGGAAGGAAATGATGGAGTTCAATTTCTTTCAAAGAGCTATTTTTGATTATAAAGAGAAAGTCTGCATCATGCAAACCACACAAAATTTATGTTTAAAAATTAAGTTTTGGGGGTCGGGCGGTGGCGCTGGAGGTAAGGTGCCTG
>PVKC010000594.1:17541-63451 GCA_004027635.1 Crocidura indochinensis | reverse complement strand
CTGTGCTATCTGAAGGAAAGGGTACCCTATCCCTAGATATTACAAAGAGGCTTACATAACCGAAAAGTTTCTGTTGGATGCACGGTGCTGAGATTGAGTATTTGTAGAGTTTATCAGTCTTCTTCCCAGGATTCAGCTACTGCTCAGAACCAAAACCTCATCAGCTTTCAGACTCAGTTGTTAACTTTAGAACAGAGACTTAACTTCCTACACAGAGCAGCAGGAAAGCCAATATCCATCTGTTCCCAAAAAAGCTCTTAGTGTTTTATAAAAGAATGATGCCTGTTTCATCTTACATTTCTCAGAAGAAGAACCTCCCTTTTTGTCTTCCAACTCTGACAATCTACCATCTTCAGAAGATGATAGTCAACATGTTCATTGATGTCATTGATGATGATCTGTTTAAGTTGTTGCTGATTTCTATATTTATGGCCACTGAAAAGAGGGCAACTCTTCATGGGACAATTAGGAATTGTTAAGGAACACAAGAAATGTTCAGACAATGTTAATAACTTGTTATTTGTTTTAAAAGAGGATCATTTCTCTGTTACACAGATATACAAGTTTATACGTTCTTACCATTTCTCTGGAAGGAAATAGATGTTCATATCAATGGTTACTTCTGTAAGAGCAGAGGTCCTCAAACTACAGCCCACGGGCCACATATTGTATTTGTTCCCGTTTTGTTTCTTCACATCAAAATAAGATGTATGCAGTGTGCATAGGAATTTGCTCGTAATTTTTGTTTTTACTGTAGTCTGGCCCTCCAGTGGTCTGAGGGACAGTGAACTGGGCCCCTGTTTAAAAAGTTTGAGGACCCCTGTGAGAGTGATCAGTAGCAAGATCAGATTCAGTTCAATTCAGGTGAGAGTGCCTCAGGTGTGGAGGGGCACTTGGCAGCCGTGCTCAGGGCTAATTTGTGGCTCTCCTCTAAGGGATTAATCTTACAGGCAGTGTTCAGAGGGTTATATGGGGTGCCAGCGATCAAACTTTAAATGCTTGATGTTCTATCTCTCAGATACGAGAGCAACTTCTTTTGTCCATTTTTTGTTTGTTTTAGTTTTGGTTTTTGGGTTACACCCAGCTGTGCTCTATGCAGCAGAAATTTCTGGCTCTATGCTCAGAAATCGCTCCTGGCAGGCTCAGGAACATATGGGATGCCGGAATTCAAGCCACAGTATTTCTGCATGCAAGGCAAACACCTTAACTCCATGCTATCTCTCCGGCCCCTCTTTTGTCCATTTTTATATTGCGTGGAAATTTTAATATACAATACCCATTCGAAACAGTAGATTAATGTAACTATTATAGAGGAAAAACTTTTTGTTCTCCAAGAAAGTTGAAGGATAGTATATAGTTCACTTACACTTATAGATCCTATAGATATATTTGGATCTATTTCACCATGCCTCTGTCCCTGCATGTGAATTATTCACCTGTAGTTTATTTTTTGTTTTGTTTTGTTCTGTTCTTTTTTTGGGGGGGTGGGTCACACCCGGCATCGCTCAGGGGTTACTCCTGGTTCTATGCTCAGAAATCACTCCTGGCAGGCTCGGGGGACCATATGGGATGCCAGGATTTGAATCAATGACCTTCTGCATGAAAGGCAAACGCCTTACCCTCCATGCTATCTTTCCAGCCCCGTTCACTTGTAGTTTCTAACCAGCAACTGTAGCAATATAGGATCATCCGGAAGCATACGTAGTTGGAACAATCCACCAAATACTTGCTGATATATTATGTCAATTTCTGAACAAGTGAGCAATAAAGTCCTATATTGAGCTCTTAATCCTCATACCTGTCAGGGACTGATAACTGCACACGGGCAGCTTTTTTGATATGTGTCCAAGCCCATTATTAGAGATAAGCAAGCTTAAGTGCAAACCTGAGATTGAACTACATTTCAGATTTGATATGGAGCTAAGGCAGAGATGCCAGAGAAAAGCTTTGTATTCAGAATATATCTGTTGGTCTTTCTCTTGAAAAAATAAAAACAACCTTTATTCCTAAAGTTCTGTCTCCTCTTTAACACTATTTAGGTGATAGAAGACTAACTCATATGTGTTAGTCTTCTCAAGGTCCTAAGTAAAATAGACTATTTTAACCAGTAAAATTCCCAGCATAGAGAGTCCTTTTGCAGCTAGCAGAATTTATAAACAGTTCCTGATCAAAGGGATTGAGAAATATCATGAAAGCCTGCGATGGGAGCATAAGCAATGTGCTTGTGGTGCTTGAGATGCCAGGCTGGCATGCTGCTGACACCAAAAGAAATGTGCTGATGTCATATTGTCAAAAGGAAACAGTGTCTGCCATGCTTCAGCTAAGCACTTTTTTTTCAGATATGTAAGATATTTTAAAATTTTTTTGGTTTGTAGCCACACCCAGTGGTGCTCAAGACTTACTCCTGGCTCTGCAATCAAGGATCACTGCTGGCAGGCTCTGGGAGAATCACATAAGTTGCCAGGGATTAAATCTGGGTCAATAGCATGCAAGTCAAATGCCCTATCCACTTTCCTATCACTCTTACCCCAGTATTTTCATTTTTTTCTTTAGGAATAACAATACTAAAAATGCCTAAAATAATTCTCTTATAAATGGTCAAAGACACCAAACTATAGATGATTTCTATGATACTTAAGAAATTTCATATCTAGAGCTGGAGCAATAATACAGTAGGTGGTGGATATTTTGCAAAATATTATATTTGTGCAAAAGCTACCATGGATTTCTTTCTGTTTCTTTAGATTTGAGAGAGCTGGTATAAGGAGAATATATATATATATATTTATATATATATATATATATATGTATATATATTTCAGATGAGAACGTTAAAAAATGACTGGGAAAGTGTATATATATATATATATATATATATATATATATATATATATATATGTAAATTGGCCAAACTCTTGTCCGTTAAAAAAGCTGTAAAGTCATGTTGCCTGTGTAGAGACATCTGCTGCTCTGTAGATGGAATAAGAGACATGCCAACTAAGTCTAATTTCATATTTATAAACAGAAGCTTACTTGTTTGATGGAAGGATTAATGCAGTGGAACTTTTACCTTGGAAGTAGATTTAATGGGAAATGACCTGCAGTCTTGGCAGGAGAGCCCATTAGGTGGGACAATGACTTCCTAGCACTGGAACATAGGTTATAGCCAAGACTTTTTATTTTAATCCTTCCAATTCATTTTACTGTGAGTATCACTTCTGTGCTTACACATTACAGTTGAAGTTCTTCTACCACTAGATTCAGCACCGGTTTAACAAAGTAATTAGTTGACTTAGATGTAAGCCAGCTTAGAAGGATGTTCTTCAATGTTAATATTACAATGTTCTTGGAAATGCTCTTTATTTTGGAACAGAAGGGATTCTTTTATGTCTGAGTGTTTAGCATCAATCAAAGTAGTGGGCCATTAGGCAGTTTAGAGATGGTTTGGAAATGTCAATGTCAGTGGTGTTAATAAAATGATGTGAGACTGGCTCAGATAGCTGAGGCCATGTGCATAGCTGATTATCATTCTTTTGTAATTTTCAGCTTATACTATGAGTCCATAAGTCCCAATGCCAAGTATGCCAACAGGATAACAGTTTTCAAGGAACCCAACCAAGAAGATAGTCAGTTTCATGTAAAGCTAAAATGAAAAGCATATTTAACCAAGCCACCATTTTAGTATGTCTTGATACCTGCACTCATCACTCATCACTGCCATGGCAGTGATAGAAAATTTGACTCCTATGTTATGTCTAGGAGCATAAAGCCACTTTGCCTCTCACAGCTCTAGCCTAGACACAAAATTGATGGCCTCCCACTCCCCGTACCTTGTCTGATAAATTATATGGTCAGTTATCTACAGAACAACACTAATTAGAACACCTTATCATATGAGTATTGAAGAATTCTTTTTCACTCAGCTGACATCCTAGTATCATTTTTGTCTCTATGCTACCAATAATAATTGTCTAATGTTTGTGTAACATGAAATATGGGTGGGCTGACAGAAGGAATCAGCGCATTATAGATCTAGAGTTTGGTTCCATGAGATGACGTGAAATCACCAACCTTAATATTCCCCATTGTAAACACACAATGTAGTGTCAGATTGTTGCCAAACCACTGAGAACCTGGTAATGACAGCAAGTGTGTAGTAGGTTTATACATACATTGATAAACACATTAACCCTGAGAACTTTGGAAATAAATGCCATCAACAAACTAGAAGTTTTAAAAAATCCTGCTGAACTTGACGCTAGCTCAATTTTAAATATGATTACTACTACTACCACTACTACTACTACTACTAATAATAATAATAATACTATAATAATAGTAATATGAAATATACATATGTTACTTCCATTAGGGAGTATTTTATTTGATTTTTGCATTAACCCTGAATTATAGCATTTTGCACACTGGATTTTAGTTGCCTGTTCACTTCTCTGATTCTTGCCATAAGTTGTACCATTTCATTGCCCATTCTTGTTCACTTTTATTTCCCCAGCACTTAACTGTGCTCTCTGTAACTGTTTGGTAATAGGGTCCAGATGAATGAGAAGTGAGGGTAGCTATTGCCACCTTCTAGAAAATGAGGGAAACTGTGCTGAGAAGACTCAAGTGGCCTGTTATTTATTGAATGATTGTTAAATTTAGGCTTATTGGTTAGTTCAGGCCACTGTAGTATATTGGTGATTTCAGGGTTAGTTAGAGTTAAGTGTTGGTGTTTTGTTTTTTGAGGGGAGTTTAAATTTATCAGTTTTATAGTTAAAAATCAATGTTATTTTTTAGGCAATTGTTAAATATTGGTATCTTATGTTCAGGCCTCTGTAGTGTAAAGTGGCTCTAGTTTAGGGTTAGGTTAACAGGAATTAGGGCCAGGGTTACATTTGCTAGAGCTGTAGCTGTTTTACTATGTTATACTATCAATATTATGTATTGGGAGATTGTTAGATTCTGGTTTCATATATCCATGCCCTACTGTAGGCTAAGGTTAGGGTTAAGTTTAGGTTTTCAAGATGTTTAAGATTTTACTTTGACTATGTTTTAAAAATTAAATATCATGCTATTCATCGGCGGCTGTTAAATTTAGATTTATTGGGTTAAGCTTTATACCACTATAGGGTAACCTGACTAGGTTTAATTTAAGCATAAGGTTTATGGTAAGGTTTAGGAGCAGGTGGTTTCAGACTTAGCTTTGATTGTTTTTAAAGTAAATATTACTTATTTTCAGGGTGATGGTTAAATGTAGGCCAATTGGTAGATTTAAACCTTGTCTAGGGTAAAGTTACTCACAAGTTTACGTTAAGGGGTTAGGGGTAAGGATTTTCTTTTACAATCTGATTTTGTCTTTCCTTGCTTTACACATTAGTGTCTAAGTTAAAAAAAATCAGGTTAATCTTGTCTTTCCAATTTACCATAATAGCTGCTGCTTTCGGAGTTCACTTCATGTTGCTCTCCCATGCACCTCGCAGTGGGTTGGATCTTCTCTCACAGTTACCTTAGACGGGGGAGATTTAAAACCCTCACTGAGCAGCCAGTGGGGAAACTAATGAATGCTTCAAGAGACTTATTTGCCTTGTCTGCAATCAACTCAAAAATCCCACACTATGACTACATATTCATCCATTTAGATGCCAAGTTTCCCCAGCATTAGAACTGGGCCCCATCTCTCCTTGGCATGCAGTACCTTTCCTGGCAACACAGCAGCATTTTCTGAATAGTTGTTGGGTGGAAGAGCAGTGCAGAGGGAGCTGAGGGATCTCCCACAAGTAAACAGTCTCTATGCTGGCCCTTTTAGGCCCACCTTTGACCACCTCTGATATTTGCTTTTTCTGACTGTGGCTTTCTGGTCTGATGCCTGTCATCGTCCCACCTAAATGCTGCCCTTACTTTTCAAAACAAACCCAATGAGCACTGTGGGCAGTAATCTCCTAACCCTGGAATCATCCCCCTCCTGGGGCTTGGCTCATTAGAAGTGAATTAGTCATTAGCTCTAGGCTGGTTTGTGGCTGCTCCTGAAGGCATGTGGAAGGTGATATCCTGAGAGGGTTTCCTTGTCTGAGGTCATCTGCTCCAAAATAACCCACTTTTTCCCCATTTTTAAATGTCAGAGTTGTTTCCAATGGGTGAATTAGATCCACATTTGGTTTACTAAGGCTGAGAAGTCCAGTGCTGAATTTCTTTACATTCCTATACTGGAGACTAAATATAGACTAACCCCTAACCCACTCAACCCTCACACTGAGATTGCTGTCACCAAGGTCACCATTGACCTAAAACAAACCTCACAGATCTCTTTCAGGCCTTCATTTATGCAGCACTGACCATGGTCAACAGCCCCATCTCTCTAAAACCTGTTCTTTGCTTGTCTTCTTGGGCCACTCTCTGCTGAAGGCTCCTTTCTCTTTTTTCTGTGAAGAGAAAAACCACAACTGGCAGTGCTCAGAGAACACTCCTGGTGGGGTCAGGAGACCTTATTAAGTGCTGGGATTCAAACCCTTGTTGGTTGCATGCAGGACAAATGCCCTACTAGCTTTCTCATTCTAATCCCATTTACTTTCTCCTTCAATGTTGTTATTTCTTAGGGACTAGTTTTAAATATTTTAATGCTTTAATTGATCACATTTCTTTTTTTTTTTTTCTTTCTGGTTTTTGGATCACACCCAGCAGCTCCTGGCAGGCTCGGGGAATGATATGGGATGCCAGGATTCGAATCAATGACCTTCTGCATGAAAGGCAAACGCCTTACCACCATGCTATCTCTCCAGCCCCTGATAACATTTCTTTATATGATTCCAGTCATGAGCCACAAGTCAAAAAGCATGTGTGTGTTCGGATTTTCAGCTTGTTCTTGACAGCCATATGTCCAATAGTCAACCAAGTCCCAAGGCTATTTGGCTATGGTGCCTGACCTTTTCCTGAACCCCACCTGCTCACATGTCTTTCCTACCTCTTGCGCGTGCGCGCGCGCGCGCACATACACACACACACACACACACACACACACACACACACACACATACTCACACACACACACACACATCCACATCCAATACACCCTGTGCTTCCTGTTTCCTTGTATTCTACCACTCAGGTGCCTGCAAACCTAACAAGCTTCCTTAAGTCTCCTTCTTATGTATCACTGACTTCCCCTTGCTGACTTGTCAGTTCTGTCCCCCACTGAAATCCTAGCTCCAGCCCTTATTCATCCAATCTTCCTGATCCCTCACTGGTCTCTTTAGCTTATTGTCTCTACTGCAACTTTATTAGCCTGTAAGCATGTGTTCACAGGAACACGGAAGTCTTTAATTGCCTCCCTTCCGGCCCTCAGACTGCTATGGTCAACTCCCAAATCCTTTTCATGAGTGAATCTTCGTGTGATCCACAGCCCCTCTTTGTTTGTTTGTTTTTTTATTGTAGTTGATATAATATGATTACTATTATACATATGTTCAAACTTGGGATGTACAAAATTATTGCCCTACCACTACCACCAGAGTGCCCAGGACCCTCTATCATACCTCTGGAACTTTTCTTACCTCCTTCACCTCACTCTAATCATTAAGACATGCTGTTATTAAACATCACTTCTTTTGGAAAGCCATCCCTGATTCTCCTTTATTATTCCTTTCCTCCCTCCTAGACAGAGTACAGCAACTCCTAAATTTGGAAGAAGCACAGATCCCCAAGTAGTGTATTCTGACAGTGTGCTGTCACCACCTGGACATTTGTCCATCTCACATTCTCTGTGGCAGGCAAGGTCTTCTTGGTTCTCCTCCATAACCAACACAGTGTCTGGAACATTAATCATAAACATGCCTTTTTTTTTTAACACAAATGAGTAGGCACACACATTTAAAAAGATGTCTGGATGACAGCCTGGCAAAAAAAAAAAAGAATTTTTCTTCACCCTCTCACTCTGCTGAGGAAATTGCACTACCTTTGAGATTTTTCTGATTTTCAAGTTTTGTTTGAGATTTGTTTTTGTTTTTTAGTTTTATAAATATAACAAATTCTTGGCAGTGCCTGAGATCTCCAAAAGGGGTATAAAATTCTCTAATGCTTTTTAATTGCACATAGAATAAAGTCTCTTGATCCCAGCCTACGTGACTTGGCCCATGTTACCTCACCTGACCTCTGCAACCTTACTTCACTTGGGTGTCTTCTCTGCCTGCCATCCTCTTGTGCTTATTCTGCTCCATGTATAAACCATGTTCTCTCTTGCTGTGGGCTTTTAGCAACCTCTAATCCTACGGCATTTGGGTGTTCTTTCCTGTCCTCACCTGCCCCAGTGTGCCCCCAGCTCTTGACCTCCACCCACCACCTCCTGCCGTAGCCCCTGTTTTTTCTTCTTAGCCGATTTTTTTCTGAAATGTTCTTGCCTTATAACTCACCCTCTGCTTACTGTTCCTCTTTCCTCAAGACACTATAAGCCCTACAGACATAGAATTCTTACTGTCTTGCCTATCACAGGATTCCCAGTACCGAGAACAAGACCTGACTCATGGTGGGTGCTTTATAAATATATGTGAGATGTATTATTTTGTATGTGTTTTGTGTTGTTTGTGCTTTGTTTTTGTGATTTGTTGTTTTTGTTCTGGGTACCACATCTATTGGTACTCCATAACTACTTAAGAGGTTCAGAGGTTTCTTCTGGCAGTGCTGAGGGACTTTACTGGGATCAAGCCTGAGGCTCTAAAAAATAAAATTTGTGCTCCAGCACTTTGAGCTATCTCCACCCTGATTCCTATTTATTTATATTTATAAGATCTCTGGGCCAGAAGTTTGTTGCTCAGACCTGCTGCTTGGGGCCTAAATGGTTATACCTCTGAGTGCTGAGAGTGACAGGTGGCCTATGGTATGTGGTGCTTGGGCATCAGCATTGTGCCTGGAACATATTAGACATGTTCCCTATGATTAATCCCACTGGACCATTTTTTCATCACCCTCCATAAATCCATTTTTAAAAATAATAATAATAATAATATTAAAACCTGCTTTTGTTGATAAGAGTTCCTATATATAATACCTGTCATTTACAGGGAAGATGTACAAGATATTTCTCACCTGCCTTAAATAATAGTCCTAGGAAATAATTTACATTAGCAGTTGAGTTTTGCAGACTTACCACCAACTGTATCAGGTCAAAATGCTGTAGTTTTCTAGAAACAGAGACAACTCTTTTGTTCTCAGTGGTGGTTTGGTCATGTCAATTCTTAGGTAATTAGTCTTTTTTAACTACTGCCATCCAAAGTTCAGATGTCATACAAATTGTTGCTTTCATAAAGTATATGAAGAAAATTATCTGGAGTATTGTTCCTGAGTGTAGACCTATGACCCTTCCTACTTCCTACCAGGCCTTTGTTGCTGCTGGGTGTTGTTGTTTTGTTTTGTTTTGTTTTTAAGATTTCTTCATTTTAATGTGCCTGTATAAAAAGGAACAATGCCACATGGTACTATTGGTGCATATGGAGGTAAAAATAACAAGCCAAACAATTCCAATATTCTGGTTCTAACATGAACTTGGAGCACAAGAGGGAACTAGAATTTCCTATTAAATACATCCCAAAAAAGGAATGGGAAAAACTGCTGCTGTATAAGAAGATAGATGATAATAATTATGCCTATTAAGGAAATGCATCTAAAGAAATATTTGACGGAGGTATACATGTTCCTTTAAGCCATTTGAAATAGTCTAGGAGGGATAAAATCTGGAGCACAGCTTCAGCGTGTGACATGGTCTTGTGGAGTCTGAAAAATAGCTCCCAGCAGTCACATATCAGGAAATGTCCCCAAGCTAGGGGCTTCTCAGAAACTGAATCTGTTAGTAAGCAACAGTCCATAGGGAAGGGAGGTGGGGGTGGAGGGAGGAAGGGCTGCTGAGAGCAAATCAGCATCAACGAATATGGCAGCTTCTTCTTGGGCTGGGCCCTTGCTAGGTCCCATGTTCCTCAAGTTTTGTTTACTTCACACTGGCTGCAGATTTACTTTATTGGGCTCAGAGTTAATCACCTTATATATACCTCATGAAATTCAAAAGTAATAAATGAACCTATTTCTTTTTCTAGATAAGACTTGTAGGGAAATTGAGGCTATTCCTGGTAGTCACACAATTTCACAAAAGATGTGTAAACACAAGTGCTTGGCTGAGAACTTGTTGAGTTGAGAGCAAAGTACTGTCTAGCCTGGCTTATAAGGAGTCTTCAGTAAATGTTAACTAATATTACTATGCACTCATCTTAGTCTACTATTCTGGAAAGACTCAAGTTCCTGGGCTTTGGCACTAGATCACTGAGCATTTTCCCCATCCTGAGCAGTTGCAAAACACCTACAGTCTGTCATCACAGTCCATGATTGCTGGGGAGCAACTTGCAGAATGAGTTGGCTTCAAGCAACTCATTTCTTGAGCTCTTCTCTGCCCACATATACTGTAAGTTACCCAAAAAGCAGCAGCAGCAGCAGCAGCAGCAACAGCAACAGTGGAAATTCCCCCAGGGCCATTTTCCAGGGGCAACTCACTTAATGAACTCCATGATGATTAGTGAAGCCCTCCAGAATCCAGTGCAAACTGAGGGTCCCACCGCAGCATTCTTCTCCTCAGAGGCCTCAGTACAAGCCATTCTTGTGTTTGTGACAAGTGCAGAGAGCCTAATGGGGGAGTTGGTAGAAGGACCGAAGGACCGTGAGGGACTACTCTGCCTTCTTAGTTTGAGTCGAATTTTGAGAACCTTTTCTTTCTGTTCTCTTGATTGTTCTCTTTATTCCCTTCCAATGGAAACTACATTCTATTCCTTCACCCTCACCTGAATTTCAACTCTGAAACTTGAGGATCAAGTATTCAGAGTCTGAAAGGAAAGGGTTACAGGACAGCAGTGTGTGTGCATATGCTGAGGATCTGAATATTACTATACTATTTCAATAAATGAGGCTTGAACCAGATCAGTCCTTTAAATATAGATAAAGCACTGACCTTTTGAGAGAAGTGTGCCAACTCCAAAATGCCAACTGTCCCTTCTAGCCCACAGGGGATATAGATAGAGAATACTCCTTTTTTACAAATTTTACGAGTGTTTGAGACACCAACCCAAGTTTATTTATTGACATCTATCCTTTTCTCTCTTTTCTCCTTTAAAAAAATTTTTAAATGAAGAAGGAACATTGTGCCTTCAGTTCATCAAGATGATGAAAGGACGCCTTCCTGCCAGAGTGTCTCCAGCACCACAGCTGGAGAGGTGTTGTGGGTTGCCTGTATGCATGTTTGTGCTCAGCATGTATATCCCTACTATACATAAGCCCATTCATTGCCTGGCCATAATTCAGTGTGCAGGCCCAATTTGTTGATTGATGGAGTAAAGGAAGCCAGTAATTCTTAATTCAGAGGTAGAAACCAAAGAAGAGGAAATCTACATTCCCCTCTCCTGTCACCTTTCTTTTTCAGAACCATTACAAGGCTGAGCACAGTCTACTCAGAGAAGTCATTTATTTTGGAGGAACAATTTGAAACTAATTTTGATTCACTTTTGTCTTTGCAGTCTTTATAGACATTATTCAAGAAAAGCAAAGAAACAGATATATTGATGAAGAGGGGAAAGAGAAATCTCTGTGACACCAAATTGTCATAGTAAGAGTAGGTTATAAATCAGTAGACATTTTATTTCTTTTTGTTAATTGGGTCCACCTTGCATTAGTGCTGTGAGCCAGAGTTATTGCTTGCTAGCAGGGTGACACATTGACAGTGTGGGGTGGTTGCTGTGAGCTATTTATAAATGGCATCAGACTTAGGACCTTGAGCATGCTTGGTGTATGCTCCACCACTTGAAGCCATTTTCCTGGTCCCAGCATGATTGTAGCTGTGTGTAAATTCCTTCAGAAACTTTAAGATGGGACAATCCATTGCAGTTCACATCTAGAATTTGAGGAGTGCGTAATAGTCAGATACTTGTACAAGTGAATGGATTTGTATTCCATTAGTTAATGTAAAATAAAAAAAGATAATGTCTAATAGAGGTGCTGGTTTGGTAGTTAACACATAGCCATAGACTAATATGTAATTCTTTTTTTTTTTGGTATTTTTTGGAGGGCCCACACTCGACGGCGATCAGGGGTATTGAACCTACTTCCGTCCTGGGTCAGCCACATGCAAGGCAAACACCCTACTGCTGTGCTACCACTCTGGCCCTAATATGTAATTCTTAAAGGTTATTGTGCTGATATTTATTAATATGATGATATATTCCTAATAAAATACTGTTGAAAAAAGAATAAAAGGTATGAAAATTATGGTGGTATTTTAATGCATAAAGCAAAATGCATATGGATAGGTATGATAGTAGAAAGTTCTGGAACAGTTATCAATGAGCATGTGAACAGCAATGCCTTAAAATGGGTATTTTATTTCATTTTTTCTATTTTAATAGAACTGGTTTTAAAGCAAAAACCATACATTTCCCTTATCTGTTTGAAATGATGAAATTTTATATAAGAAATATTATGGGCCAGAGAGGTAGTGGAGAGAGTTAGACATCTTGTATGTAGCTCTGTCCCAGGTACCCAAATGGTTCTCTCAACACCACTAGGAGAGAACCACAAGCACATCGCCTGAAGAAAGTCTTGAAAACTGCCAGCTCTGATTCCCAAAACCAAAAAGATAAGAAAGATTATGGGATATAGGAGACTTAGCCTTGTTCCCTGGCACCATTTGGCCTCTGAACGTCACTGGGATGCTAGAGGTGGCTTGTCAGGTTTGGCCTTGGTAATCCCCAGCACTGTAGGGCCTGAGCAACACCATATCCTCTAGAATCCTCACATTGAACAATGTGGCCTGGTTGGTTGTCTGAGTACTTCTAGGAGTGATCTCCAGGTACCCCCTGAACACCACTATGAAGGGCTTCCCCAAACTGAAATATTATGGAGCATCCCTCTGCTCTTTTTTATTCCCTGTGGTAATGAGAGCCTCCCAAGCAGTGCTCAGGAGGCCTGGGCCATGCCCAGAGTCCCTTGACCAACCAATTGGGTCATAAGATGAAGTATTACTCAACCCTCGTGCTGTTGGCTACTAAAAGAGCCATCCAAGTCAAACTGAAGGACATGTGGTACCAGAAATAAATCATGAACCTATCTCTCCTTGGTTCCCTCTTCCCTTTCCATTTGTTGGGGATGATTTGAGCAAGAGAAAAGAACTTATTTTTGGGTGATCACACCAGCTGTGCTTAGGCTTTACTCCTGTCTCTGCACTCAGGGATAATTCCCTGTAGGCTTCAAGTGGGATGCTGGAGATTAAACTATGATCTGCTGCAAATAAGGCAAGTTCCTTACTATATTAGCATTCTGGGTTCCCCCACTTTAAAAATGTTTTGCTTTTGGGTGGTTACTCTTGGCTCTGCACTGAGAAATTACTCAAGAGGCTATATGGAGTGGTGGGTTCTAACTCATGCCAGTTACCTGCAAGGCCAGCTCCCTAGACCCACTGTACTTTATCACTCCCGCAATTGGCTTTAAATATTTCAATGAAATAGAACCCTGGAAACCTTCTTGGGTTTTTGTGCTTGGGAGAGACATTTATGGCTGCATAGACCCTTAGGTTGTTTAATCCTTTCCTTATTTCTGCTAGTTTATCCCACTTGATAAATATTCACACTTCAGTTCTAAATAGCAGGTGTGATACCAAGTCTTTTGGATGCATTGCTCATGCAGTCCTCACCAAGGCTCTTTGGGTTGAAAACTCCTGGTGTTCAACGAGGAGAGCAAAGCAGAAAGAATCCTAGGATTCTTACCCTTGCTCCACCTGCCTTCACGGTCCTGTTTCTTCCCACTCAGCTTTTCCTATGAAAAATTTCTCATTACGCTCCTCTAGGCCTGTCTTCCAGAAGGATTTGCACCTCCACCCTATTCCAATCTAAAGAACCAGTCTTAGCCTATTGACATTTGTGAGAACAGGAGAAGTTATATGCTGAGAGGTCAGAGCTTAGAAAGAAAAGAAGGGAAAGCTGCTATAATGACCCATTTACCACCCTTAAAATACAGCCATTTATTGAGGCCTCATTCACATATGTGCCTAGTCTACATGCTTACCTAGTGAAGGTCACTCTTTGCTGCTTTCAAAATATAATAAGACCAACACCTTCCCTGGCGAACAGCATGTGGAAGAAATGTGTACCATGCTGCTTTTAAGAACAATGAATCATCTTTGTAATCCCCTAGAATTTTGTCCCCCTCATCCACCATCTGTCCATAGGAGGACTCCTAATGCAAACCTCTATACTGATCCCCTGAGAAATATAAGCAGGAGGGTAGTGCTCATCCTACCAATCCCCATACGTACTATTTCTTCAACATAATAAAGTTCAAGTTGTAATCGAGTTTCAGCACCACTACCAGCTTTTCTTTGAGGCAATGGATAAACAGATATCTCCTATTGGCTTGCGCTGGAAAAGTAAATAAATAAATGAAAGAAAGGTTGAGATGAATTGAGATCCACAAATAAGACAGATCTCTGTATTGACACCTCCACTTGTACATGAAATTCTGAGTTTTGGAAACAGATGATTTGATACCTGCAGACTTATTTGCCACTGGTAAGATAACCTGAGCACCTTTGAACTTTCCTTTGTGTATTTCCATTGGGGGCTTTGCTGTGCAGATAAAGGTAACAGAGTTGTGTTAAGAGAGGAAATGATCCTCAGATAAAAGCCCAGTTACTTCAATTCTCTTCTGAGAATTTCTTCAATTCATAAAGTCATAGATTTGTCAAGAAGTTGTTTGTGCATTGCCAAATTCAAAATAATAAATATCCATGAAAGTAAAGCAAAGATTTTGTAGAAAGAAACTTACTCATTATATCCGTGTTTTGTTGTTCTATTCCTGAGCCTCTAATGTATTCATTTTGCAGGATTTTTAAAGCTGTCATGTAATTCTGGGAGAGAGCAAATTCACCATGGTTCCCATCTTGACATCATATTAGAACTAGAGAATCAGGGACAGGAAGAGTAGAATTAACAGTTTTAAAGTGCAGGTATTTGCCCAATATATCTTTACTTATTCCATTGTTTATGGTGTAAAACCTTTTTATTGTGGGAAATATATTTTCTTTGCTTTAATATCCATTATTTGCTAAATTCTGGTTTGCAGTATTCATTGTTGACAAGGATTTTCTTATTCTTTCCTTGGTTTCCTGAAGAACTAAAGTTAAGTAATTAAAGTATATGCATAGTGCCATTTTCTTAGCAATAAGTCTGAGTGACTATAAGAAGGAAAAGTTACTACAGACTTGTCGAGGGCCCTAGGAAATGGCGTCATAGAAGTCTTGTCTCATAGTTCAAGTAGATGTCTTTGAAAATAGAAACTGATTTCTGAAGGGAATGGACAGGCTTGTAATACAGTTAACACAAACACTTTTGTAAGTGAATTAAGGGAAGCATCCTGACAAAAAGTGACTTGAATTTTGGAAGTAGTACACTTTACTGTCTGATTGACCTAGAATAATAACTAGAATAGTAACTAGTTTCTATCCATGTGCTTCTTCCTATAGAGCAAGGAGATGTGACAAAATGGAAGAGAAGCTTCAAGACTTTTATTTGGTGTGAACAAGCAATAGACTTTTTTAGAGCTCATAGAGACTTCGTTAAAGAGACAAGCAGTGTTTTCCCCAAACAGAATGACTTTTAGCTTTTCCAGGAAATAATTTCTTTCAGGAAAAATATGTTTTGCTTTTACCATCCTCTACTGGGAATTCTGCTGCAGTCAGGCCAACATTTAATACTGAACTTTCAATAGTTCTTTCCTTTATAATATGACCCTTTCCATTAAGTTCACACTATATTCTGAGAAAAGATTTTGTGATTTAGCAGAGACTGTGGAAACTCTGGAGGAAATGGGAGCCTAAAAGTCCCAAATAGTTGACTCAAGAATATGCATTGATGTTTAAGATAATGAACCCTCAGCAGTCTCCTCAGCTAAGGGCTCAGTGGAGCTGCTACCTCTAAAAGAAACCAAAACTGGCTCTTCCCAGGGAATCCAGACTCATCCTATTCAGGAACTTACATCCACACTGCTCTTTTCTGTATGATACTGAATACAGATACTCTTCACTTAACAACCCAAGTTCTGTTAGGTCATTAAGCGAATTGGTCGTTAAGTGAGGAACTGCATGCACCGTATACAGTAGTACAGTATATGCATAGTACTTGACAATACAGTATTCTGAATAAGTAAAATAATGAGAAAAATCAAACTGAAAACTGCACTTGTTTTAATTTGCATAGGTTGTGTAATTTACACACAGTACTGCAATGTATTACAGAACATAAAGTTAGTAAAGTAGGTAAATTAAAGCACCCAAAACCACAACTGTACTGTAGAGTGTACAAGATGGAAAAATATATTTAAAATAAAATAAAATAACGATGAAGAGATGGTCATAAGTGCGAACGGTCACTAAACAGACAGGTCATTAAGCGAGGAGTATCTGTATCATCTTATTTTTCCTTATTCGGTTGACTTTTTAATTGTAAGTTTCACAAAGAACAGTGTTTTTGAAAACTATTTTCATCACTTGATCATTTGAAATATCACCAGAAAAAATATTTGGGACATGTGTTCTCCATATTTGTTTATAGCTTTTCCTTATAAAACAAACTATATCCCTACCTTACTAAGTCGTACAGATCAGAAGGTATATACCGAATACAAATCTAAGAAGGCTATGATTTTAAGAATGTAAATGTTAGTTTTGTTATTTTATTTTTCCCTCTACCCAACTTGTATTTTGTCCCAATCTGCCACAAACTTAAACTTGAATAAGACTGAAAAACTTGAATATGAAGCCTTGAGAATGCATTTATTTTCTGCTCTGTTACATAGTCTGGTGCCCAGAAAATATTCGTTCAGTGAATAACTTCTCACTAACTAATAAGACTAAAGGAACAATTCACCTCATCGTTCTCTGAATAGCTTCGGTCCTTCCGCATCTTTTTACAGGACAAGGGTAGAAGACCCTGGTGCTTAGAGTCAGATGCCTCCTCAAGACAGTATGTGCTGAATAAGGGATTTACTGCAATGATTGAAATCCTTCACCAAAGAGATAATTACAGCTTCCTCGATAAGAGCAGAACCCTGGCAGACAGGTGGTTTCTGGTTACCCTTACAACAGATGGTACACAGGGATCAGCTGCTGAGGGAAGTTGCTCATAAGCTGCCTTAAATGTATTTTTCCTGTCTCCCAACACATGCTCTTTAATAAAGTAGAAAGGCTTCAGCAGATCGAGAGTACAAGTACGTATCAGGAACAATGCAGCAAGGTACAGAACAGTCACTGTCTGCCTGAGTACCAGGAGCAGGTTGTCCCCAACGCAGGCGAGGGGTCTAGTTTCTCAGGGTGTTGGGATGTGCTAAGAGTGGCATGTCAGTGACTCTCACAGCCAGGTTCTCACAGTGTGTGTTTTCTGGCACTAAGATCTTTGCATGGCCATCTTTGCCTTAAAGTTGATCTTAAGGGAAGCCTTAGTTGGATTTTGGACATTTTTTTCTTAAACAGATGGCCACTAGCATAGAGGCTAAGAGTTCCACATTGACCTCAGGCAAAGAGAACTGAACTAGGGTCTTCTGTCTTCTTGTCTGAAAAATAGGTCTTCTCTGTTTGCCTGTTGTGTAAATTGGTATTTCAACTACTGCCCGTTGTTCCCAATTTGAGTAGATTTCCTTCACTGATGGCAGTAAGGCTGCTATCTTATGCCACTGACAGATCTGCCCTAGACCAATGAGGAGACAGAAATAAAAGCAATTCTAGACAGACTGCAACCGTGGTTTCTTAGCTTTAATAGTTTTGCACAAGCATTTTATAAGTTGATACTGTCTTTGATTTATCTCTAAAGTACTAAAATGATTTTGCTAATTATCCTAATATGACTGGAGAAATATCAGGCACTTGCACTGCCCAGAGTCACTCCTGAGCAGAGCCAGGAATTATCCCTGAGTCCTGACAGGAGTGATCCTTTAGTCTGCCAAAAATCATCCTTAATAAATGAAAATTATAAAATAAAACCATTCTCAGGTAATTTTTAGGAGAAAACAACATATCTTTATGTTTATTCAAAATATCTCAAGGTAAAAATACAAAATACATGATTTGTGGAAGAAAACTGAACTCATAAAAATTAAAAATATATGTCCTTCACTTTCATGAAAATGAAAACAAGCCTGACAGAGAAAAGATCTTGCCTAATGTCATCACTGAATTAAAAAAATAACTGTTTAAAACAGAGAGGTCCTAACTATAAAAATAAGAAAAATGTGCAGAATGAAATATCAATGCAAATAAAGAATTTAAGGAATACATACTATCATCTGTATGAACCTTAAAAGCATTAATTAGATAGACATAAAAATCATGCATGTATAGTCCAGTTTTGTGATAATTTGAGAAAACAACAACACTGGATGGGACAGTACCTATGATTAGGAATGGGGATAAAGTTTAACTGCAGGTGGTAGGAGGGGAATTTCTGGGCTGACAGAAACATAAAACTGGAGTATGTTAATGATTACACAACTCTATCAATGTTTAAAGCATTTGAGCATGTTAACTATTTAGTTTTATGCTTATAATGGGTTAACTTCATGGCAAACAAATTATATGCTCTACTTTTACAAAATGGAAATAAACTTTCAAAATGATGAGTCTTTTGGAACCTGCAATAATAAGAGAGAAAAATATTTAATACTACCCATATTTCATGTACATACATACCCAGGGGGAAAAACTGATCTCACCTATAATAGTCCAAGTCATAACCTTAAGTGTCCAGCTAATAGCAAAAGAAGGATGTGAAATGTGTGGAAGTGGGGTGGTTCAAAGAAGAACCCGAAGAACTGCCACCTCTATTTATTCACTTAAAGAAGGTAGATTTTCAGAGAAGCTATTGAATGGTTTTCTTTCTATTAACTGTGTAGTAGGTCATATAAGTTTGGGAGACTAAAGTTTTAGTCTTGAAAATAGGTAAATTCAGATAGACAGTTGTCTCTCTTTAGAAGGCAGTAATAAAGGGGGCAGAGCAATATATAGTGGGCAATTGCCCTGCTCAGGGCCAACTTGGGTTTGATCCAGAGCATCCTATATAGTCCCCCAATCACTTCCATGAATAACTCCCGAATGCAGAGCCAGCATTTCCAGGTGTGATCCAAAACCTTAAAAAAAATGGTGTGAAGGGATGGTAGTGATGCATGTGAGCTCATAAAATTAGACCTATATTGTACAGATAATCAGGAATTCAATAAGAGCTATTTCTGTGGAAACAGAAGAAATGATTGAAAAATAGAAGCAAATTATAAATCATCTCCTGAGTATGAATGGCAGCTATTTGAGATTTCTAGAAATTAGCTGAACACTGGTTTTGCACCTTGAATGCCTCTGATATCATTGGGTGAATAGTTCTAAGTGCTGTGAGTTCACTGTGCATAAAATAATAAAAATCACTGCTGTGTAATGGAGAGAAATTTTGTCTTCCAAAGAATTGAGGACTGCCTCCAGAGGAAGCAGAATCAACAGTGTTGTGATTCACTGCTTTCCTGCCCACAGGGCAGGTTCTCACTTGTATACAGTTGGAACAGATGTGCTAGTCCAATGGAGGAAAAGAAAAACCAAAACTTTTATTGAAGGAAATATTTAAAGAAGCACAATGTTTGTTTAGAAGGTTCAATAGTAATTTTCTAATGTCCAGGCAGAACAAGAAATACCTAACTGGACTCGCGATACAGTTTTTCTGTAGAAGATAAGGATCAGATAGAAAGAAGTGCCATTTTAGAGGCAAACCCCATTATAAGAGTTGTTTTTTTTTTTCAGGCCCACTGTACTTTGTCCTGTCACCTCAGTCTCTTGCTACTACAGCAGAGAATGTAGATGGCAGAAATTACAGGGCACTCTCAGACTCTGACTGACTCTGATCTTTGCCATTTCTTTCTCTATTCAATTGTGTATGCTTTCTTGTACACATTTTTCTCTAATAAGGATAATGTTTGATTATTCAAAATGTACTGAAGTGGGGCTGGGGAGATAACTTCAAGATCAGGGGCAGGTGCCTTATATAGGCAAGTCCTGAGCTTGCTTCCCAGCACCATACCACACCTCAGACCTCACCAGGAAAAACTCTAGTAACCCCCTTTCCTTGTAACACCACTAGCTTTGAGCCAATCTCAATATCACTCACCCCCTATTTCCTGAGTATTGCCTGAGAAGCCCAAATCAATAAATAACATAGACTAAAGTAAATATTTTTAAGTCAATCAGTTTCAAGAGAATAGTATTAAAATGTTTTTGTGGGGCTTTTTTTGGAGGGAAAATTGTAGTGTTGCTTATGAGTAGAAAAATTGTGTTCCTTAAGCACATTCAGCAGGTATTAATAATCTTACAAGGTTTATGCAGCTGTGATACACCTGCCTGTAGTAGAGATAAGTGGAATGGTAAGAGCTAAAGAGGGCAGGGTATTCTTCTTATGATAGACGAGATGAGAAAGCCTTGATCCTCAGCATAGGACCAAGATCCTATGTATTTTAAAGAGAAGTGCCATGATCCAATTTACATTTTAAATAATCACAAGAATGGTACTATTAGGTAAGTATCTATATTGAAGGTCTTGTTTACATTACTCTGTAAATTTGCTCAGCAAATTGCAGATTTTCCAGAGTCAATTTGGATCCAACTCATATTTGAAAGTGGGACATTTTAATGTATTGTGATATCAAAATGAGTTGTGTTCTGTCTGTTTTTATATTGACTTCTTAGCAGATATTTTTTGAGTGCAAGAACCAAAGGAGAATAAAAAAATTGTTTTTCTTCCAGTTTGTTTTTCTCTTCACAGATGTTAAAACTCTTTTCCAGTGGAAAGGATGACTTCGCTGGAAAATCATTTAAAGTTTTTTTTTTTTTCAGTAGAATCAATAAGTCCTAAATAAATGAGGGAGTTGGTGGGGACAGGAATCACCCTGAGGCCCATTGAGACTGTCTTCTCTAAGGGCCACAAGAGCAAACAACATAGGTGGCGAGTATGCTGGATGGAAAAGTAAGTTCTGTGTAGCACCCTCTTGCTGAAGAAGGCCAGGCACAGGAGGTAAAAATAGAATAAAGAGGATGCTCAAGTAAGTTGAAGTTAGATCAGAAACAGTTTTGTACATGTTTAGACTATTGAATAAATACTCAAATGAGAGAGAAGTCAACTATTTGCTTGGAAAGAAAAAAGAAATGTCAGAGACTGTTGGCCTTTTCATGAATGACCATCCTCTCCTTATCTCTCTGCCTCAGATGCCTTTGACAGCATACGGACCAAGGTTTGTATGGTTCCAGGAGTTCTAGCAGTTTTAGCAGAGATGCTTCTTTCTGTTGCTGAAACTTCTAAATACAATTAAATATTTTAAGCTTCTTCTTCAAGGAATTCCCTTCTCCAGGGTTACTTTTATGCTGGACTATCTTGGGTGACTACCTCTAATTTTAGATCCCCCCTTTGTTTTCACCAGTGGACAATTAAATGCTCGTTAAAGTTCTTTCTCTCCTTTTCCTACCTCCCAGTCCAAACAGGAAATATTCCCTAAAAGCAAACCATATAGAAAAGTATGCTGTATGGCTAGTGACTTTTGGCTACTGTCATCAATATGTTGTCCAGCTTACTGAGCATGTTTCTTCAAAGGCATCACCCCTATATCATCATGCCCAGATAAAAGGATGACCCCAGTGATGTCCTGTAATAGCCTTACCAACATTTTAAAAATAGCAAGATGAATACACATAATGGGATAAAAAATTAGACACTGAATGTAGAAAGTACTCAGTAAATATTTATTGGCTGGCTTTTAGTGAAAAAGCAGATAAACAGTAAAAGCATTTGGGAGCTTCCAGCTGTTCTGTAACTTAAATCATGGGTTGGTGTAGCCAAGACTAAACTGCCATCTTGCCTCTGTTAAACAGACCTCTGCTAGAGAATAAAAGGCATCCATATTTTTATAGTAACATTCATTTTTGTTATACCTGAAATACTTTAGTTATCAAAAATGTCATTTGAAAACACCAAGAATTCAAATGACCTAAGAATCTCATCACCAAGATAATGTTAATATAATGCATTAATTCTTGTTCAGAATATGCTTTAAGATATGTTTGCATATATTTTTCTTACAAATTACATGAAATATAAATGTACAGCTTAATGATCTCTTATCAAATAGTCATTCAATCACCCACCTTGGTTAAGAGTTACAACCTATGGACCAAGAGTGATATTATGTTGGGTAGGGCACTGGCCTTGCCTGTGACCATCCTGAGTGTGATCCCTGACATCTCAAATAGTCCCCTAAGCACATTGGGTGTGCCCCCTTAAAAAATAAGTGAGTTACAGGGGGCCGGGCAGTGGCGCTGGAGGTAAAGGTGCCTGCCTTGCCTGCGCTAACCTAGGACGGACCCTGGTTCGATCCCCCGGTTCCCCATATGGTCCCCCATGCCTACCAGGAGCGACTTCTGAGCGAATAGCCAGAAGTAACCTTTGAGCGTCACCAGGTGTGGTCCAAAAACCAAAAAAAAAAAAAAAAAAAAGTGAGTTACAACCTTACTTATGTCCCAGAGAATATCCCTATTTTACTCCTTTCCTACCATAGTTCTCTCCTGTCCTACAAAGGTAATCACTAATATGATGTTCACATTCATCAATTATTTATTTTTTATATTTTTACTTCTTAAATGAACATTCTGACTTGCAGGGTTATTTTGTTCTGTAAAGCCATCACAAATACTGGATTAGCAAATATTACAGTTAAGTTCCTCTGGGCCTATCATCACAACATTGTCATAGTTGATCTGTACACAACCTTGTCTATGTTGCTATTTAAGGATACATGTGTGATATTATTTTATAAAATCATTAATATTGACTCAACCCTTAGCCGTGCCTGGCTATTCAACACTTATTTTCTCCCTTATTTTATTTTATTTATGTTATTCAACACTTATTTTCTTTCTTGCGTATCATCCCTTTCTTGAACTTAGGAAAATCATTAGATGATGGAAACAAGAAGACTGAGCCCTGTTTGATTCATTCTCCGTGGGAATGTCACATTGGCTAACACAGGATAGCTGAGGTTTTCAATTACAGTGCACATGTTCACAGGTGATAATGGGGGGCAGAGCAATAGCACCGTGGAGGGGGCATTTGCCCTACATGCTGCCAATCACCAGTATCTCATATAGTCCCCCCAGCCTGTCAGATGATCCTGGAACACAGAGCCAGGAGTAGGCCCTGAGCTTGTACACATCATGCCTATTGATTCTGGCATTTCAAGCAAGTTTTAGTCAGTTTATTTGCAAGTACTACTGATTCATTGTGTATATGAGTAAGAAGTAATTTTCAATTCAGCTTATTGTTCAAAGTCTGGTTTCTTTCGCCTTATTTATATTCTTGAGAGTTCCATATCATATCTGTTGATTCTGAAGTTCTCTCTGGAATTTCTGGGGGAGAAAGGTATGCTGGGGAGTCAACCCAGAACTTTGCATGTAAGAAACCTCAGCTCTATCACTCGGACCATGTCCCCAGTTCTGTCATTGTTGTTTTGAGCCATTCTTGTAGCTGTTATGTATTATTTTCACTTTAATAGAGGACCTCACTGCATTAATATAATACAATTAATGCATTTTCCCAGTCTACTTTTGTTGAAGTTCTTGTTTATAGTTCCTTTTCAGATAATTATTCTAACAAATTTATCTTTGAGGAAACATGCACACGCCATGCTCTCGGGTGTCTGTCTAGGAGTGCTGAGCCAAGTACTGTAATATTTTCTTCTACCAGATAATGCCAAAATGCGGTACAAAGTGGGTGTAGCAAAGTGCACCCTTTTTTTTTTCAAAAGTCATAATGTTTCAGATGTTCCCCATCTTGTAAGCACTTTTTATTTTGAGCATTTTCTGTCTATCAGTCTTCTTTTTATTTATTTTTTGGTAGACATTCAAAAGCGTCTCTGATGCTTTAATATTCATTTATGGCATTGCAGAAAGGTGGACTTTTTTTTCTTTTTACTTTTCTAAGTTCCTATTCAGGTTCCTTGCCCATTTTCCACTTGAAAATGGGTTCTTTTTTTTAGCTGATTAATATGAATTTTCTGTATTATTTTGTTAAGACCCCCTTTCTATTTATTCTTGTTATGACTGCCTTTCACTCTCTTCTAGTGTTGACTTTTGAGAAGTTAAAAGTTCCTAATCTTGATGTCAAGCATATCAGTGTTTTTCTTTATGGATGGTGATTTTCTGCTCTTTTGGCTAAATCCCAACCCCAAGTTCCTGGAGTCATTCTCTTCTAAAGCCTTCATTGTTTGCCTTTGGCACTTAGATCTATAATCCACCTGGAAATCATTTGTTAGGTCTGATATGAGGCAGGGGGTCAATGTCATTTTTTCCATACAGATATTCAGTTATCACAACACAATCTAGGGAAGAGTAGTTTGCGCTGTTACTATAAAAACCAAGATAGGATTTTAGGGTATGGTACAATGAGTAGGGAGCTTGCCTGGTTTGCATATAACCAACCCAGATTCAATTCCAAGCATCCCAGGTGACTTCCTGTGCCCCACCAGAAGTGATCCCTGAGCAGAGTCGGAATAAGTTCTAAGAACTGCTGGGAGTGACCCAAAAAAGTAAGATAGGCTTCAGATTTTAAAAAAATCCATTTTAAAATCAATTCATGCCTGGACACTCAGTTCCCATTTTCCTCCATAACAGTGACTTTCAGCTTGAGCATATTATAAATAGTCTTTAGAGAGTCCAGGGATAATTCAGAATCAGAAGATATTTTATGCAGCATGAAGTATCATCCTATATGTGCTGAGCACAATTCCAACCAGGATCCCGGATGGCACAACAAAGCATGTGATGTCTGCTACCATGTTTGTGACCATCACAGCATCTCTGCTCCACCCCCATTATCACAACAAAATAGGGAAAGGAGGGGGACTAAATAAGAAATGAAATCAGTGATACATACTAGTATCAGAATAGCTTTAGCATTAGAAAGTGACTGTAAATTAAGCCTCCAAAGAGTAGAAGATTGACTAAAGCACTGGCATTAGTGCCTTCCTTTTTTGCTGTTGTTATTTGTTTGTTTGTTGTTGGCTTTCCTTTTTAAGTTAGTGATTAGCTTTCTCTTTGCAAATGTGATAACTCTATTATGCCAAAAGTTTTACTGCACTCATCTTAAGATAACAGGGAGGTGGTTACAAAACTATTAATCTGCTGACTTATATGATTACAGTGAGTAAATTTTATGATATATTAGTTATGCCTTCATACATAGTTACCTCAATACTCTAAAAAAATGATGTACTAACAAGCTTTACACAGAGGGATCCAGTTAAACTAGCAGTCTGGGGGGCAAAGGAGGGAGATATAGGATGCATGCTGGGAACAGAGGTGGAGGGAGGACAACAATTGTGATTGGAATGCCCCAATTCATTGTCACTGTGTACCATAAATATTACTGTGAAAGATTTGTAATTCACTTTGGTCACAATAAAAAGTATTAAAAAGAAAAATATGTAGAGACGTATTGAGATTTTTTAACAATCTCTTATATTTTTAAATAGCAAATTTTATATTGCTATTATTGAATCTTAGGAGTACCCCATGAATGCTTTCACCTTCTTTACAAATAATTCACAGACTTGTGAGGGCTTTTTTTTTTTAATTGAAAAAGAGAGAATACATTTTATTTTAAGAACTAACTCAGATGTACCTGGAATGTGTTATTGAAAGAGACTGAATTACTACTTTTAGTTCAGTCGGAAAAAGCTACTCTCCATAAGTATTATGCATCAAGGGCACAATAGAGGCATTTAACCTAGGTCTTTCTCTTGCATTTTTTTCTTTTCTTTTTTTTTTTAATCATATTTTTTCTTCTGTGCAGTGAGCAATAAAACCCTGACTAATGTCCATTTTTTTTATCTTTCCAAAACAGAGGTTTTTTCCTCTTCCTCACATTTCTCTAGTAGTCTCCATGACAAGTGCAAAGTAATGATTTAGGAAACTTAAGGCTGAGAGGTACCTTATTCTATAATTATTTAACTTTGTTTCAATAGTGGAATTATTTGCCATTCCTACTATATTCCACTTGAGTTTAAAACTTATTTGAAATTTGTAAGTTAAATGTTTTTTTTAGAACTGAGATAAAGAACTACTGCACTGAGATAAAGAACTACTGATTCGTCAAATTATATTAAAAGTAAATCATTAAAAAAAAAGTAAATCATTAAAAATATTTTTATTTAAACACTGTGATTACATGGTTGTTTACACTACAGGTTTTTTTTCCACAGAGCT
The DNA here is from genome assembly GCA_004027635.1 of Crocidura indochinensis. Taxonomy (NCBI): domain Eukaryota; kingdom Metazoa; phylum Chordata; class Mammalia; order Eulipotyphla; family Soricidae; genus Crocidura; species Crocidura indochinensis. The sequence goes on along the minus strand of PVKC010000594.1, from coordinate 37,107 downwards.
GTTCGTGATTAAGTTACAGTCACACAGTGTACAACAAATACACCAGTGTGCATTTTTCACCACCAATGTCAAGTTTCCCTTTCACCCTCCTTAATGCCCTCTTCCCTCCCATCCACCCTCTCCCTCTCTCTCTATTTCTCTCTCCCTTTTGTTTATTTTTGTTTGTTTTTTGGTTTTTTTTTGGGGGGTTACATCCGGCGCCGCTCAGGAGTTACTCCTCGCTCTACACTCAGAAATCACTCCTGGCAGGCTTGGGGGACCATATGGGATGCTGGGATTCAAACCAGTGTCCTACATGCAGGGCAAATGCCCTGCCTCCTGGCTATCTCTCTGACTCCTTTTCTCTCCTTTTTTGATGCTGTGGTCTGCACTACTGTTAATGAAGGGATGCAATGTATGAAGCTTTCATAGTAGACTATGTTCTACTCTAACAGCACTCTCCACTATTTCATGCCATTAGGTTCTCCTAATCCTCATCTCTACTGTCTTTGAATGTTATCTTTACAGTTTTATTTACCTTATATCTCACAAATGAATGAGATTATTCTATGTTTATTTTACTCTCTCTGACTCATTTCACTCAACATAATAATCTCCATATCCATTCGGATATAGGCACAATTCATGACTTCATTTCTCCTAATGGTTGCATAGTATTCCATTATGTAGATGTAGTACAGTTTCTTTAACCACTTACATTTCAAGGAGAGGTGGTCTAGGACCTTTAGACAACTCTGTAGAAAGAATTATAGGTTAGCCACTGAGGTCAAAATGAAAACCTCACTGTATGATGAGGACAGAATCAGCAAAGTAAAAGATGAGCCGCATAACATCTCCATACAACAGAAGAGACTGGAAAAAAAAAATCTCAAAGAAAGAAAACAGACAATTCTGTAATAGTCCATTAAAGGAGTTTGGTGTGTTTAATAGGTCTGACTTTCCTTAAAGTAGACCCTTCAACTCTTAAGGTTGGTTTTGAGTCTGTAAAGTTTCATAGCTGTTATTTATCGGTGAAGCTGTGTATCTTTCCTTCAAACCTGAATGAAAGTCCGGCTGGGTGAAATATCCTTGGTAAAGCATTTATTTAATTGAATTTTGACATTATATCCCACCACTGCCTTCAGGTGGTGGTGTGACTTGTGATAAATCTGCTGTTATATACACATATATACATATGTATAAATATATATGACATGAGGATCTGACACCCTCAGGTAATCCTTGTGTGTGTCTCTCTCTCCATCTCCCTGTTTCCAGCTTATACTGCCTTTCTGGCAGAATGCCCTTTGGAAAATTAAACATTAATTCCAAATAGAAACAACATGGGAAATAATCATACTAGTTTTGTTTTGAATCATTGGAAATGTTGGGAAAAAGGAGTCCAAGGTAACCTTTGTAATAGGGGAGAGTAAAAGAACATGTACAGAGCCTGTAGTTATTCCCATGGCAGTATACTTCAAGGGCAGAGGAACCCTGTATCTCTTAGACCAAGGGAATTCCCTTTCTAATCCCCCAATATTTACTATGCCTATGCAAAAAAAAAAAAAGAAGTACAAAATAATTTTTTTGGTTTTGTTGTTGTTGTTCAATTTTTTTGTTTTGTTTTTGTTTTTTTGTTTGTTTTTGGGCCACACCCGGTGACGCTCAGGGGTTACTCCTGGCTATGCGCTCAGAAGTCGTTCCTGGCTTGGGGGACCATATGGGAAACCGGGGGATCGAACCACAGTCCGTCCTAGGCTAGACAGGCACCTTACCTCCAGCGCCACCGCCCGGCCCCCCTTGTTTGTTTATTTTTGTTCTTTTGTTCTTTTTTTTGTTTTTATTTCAGGACCATAGTTATTGTTTGGCTGTTGTGTTCATTGCTGTGGTGCTTTTCAGGGTTTTGTTTGATTTTTTTTGTATTGTTACGTTTTTTTCTTTCTTTTTCCCTTTCTTTTCTTAAATTGATATTTATAGCCTCTAGATATTTATAGCCTCTATATACACTCCTCCCATTTTTTGCTTGTTTGATTTTTGAACCATTTTATCTTTTTCCTTCCTTCAAACAGAACCACATAACTTGAACCATCTTGTTCCGCCTCACAAATTAAGGGGCTAGTAATGGAAGGTACCAAGACCACACAGTCGTATGAACATTAAGTAGAAATTAAAAAAAATGATCAGACTTAAACACCAAACCCAAAGCCAACAACATCAGAATCCATACCCAATCTACAACACAGAGGGGACCACTTATAGCAACAGAACAGGGGGTTAAGGAGGGGGATATGGGATGCATGCTGAGAACAGGTGGAGGGACGACAACATTGGTGGTGGGAATACCCCTGATTCAATGCTACTATGTACCTAAAATATTACTGTGAAAGATTTGTAATCCACTTTGGTCAAAATAAAAAATATTATTAAACAACAACAACAATATCAACAAAAATAATACACATTCATTTTACCTTCTTGAGTGTTTCTAGTCCATACTGGTGGAACCAGCTGAGAAGGAAGGGGCAGCCTCACACACTGCTGGCAAGAATGCATTTTCATAGAACTTTTCCACAGAGCTGTTTGATGGGTTGAATCAAGACCCATAACAAAAATAAAACCTCCTAGCCTTTCACCTACTGACTTAACTTCGAGAAATTTATACTAAGGAAATCACTGGAGACACACTCAGGCAATTATTCTTTTTTTTTTTTTTTTTTTTTTTGGTTTTTGGGTCACACCCGGCAGTGCTCAGGGGTTACTCCTGGTTCCATGCTCAGAAATTGCTCCTGGCAGGCATGGGGGACCATATGGGGCACCGGGATTCGAACCGATGACCTTTTTGCATGAAAGGCAAATGCCTTGCCTCCATGCTATCTCCCGGGCCCCTCAGGCAATTATTCTTAACAAGGTTGTGAATCGTGACATTAACAGAAAAGTGTATGATAATCTGAATATACACATAAGTAATGATGTACTACCATAAAATTGAGTACCTTTGTATTAGAAAATATATTAACAATGATTATCTCATGACATTGGAAAAATGCTTTAAGTGAGAAATAAAAACAGGTACCTGTGTATGTAGTACTAGCCTCCTAAAATGAAAGAATTGTGCCAAGATATTAACAGCAGTTACCACATGACATATGATTTTACAGGTTTTCTTACTTGTTTGGTATTGAATCAATTTTTTTCAAATGCCTTGTGTAATTGACCATCATATTAGTTTTCCTTTGGTGGGGTGGGGGGCATACCCAGTGGCTCTCAGGGGTTACTCCTGGCTCTACACTCAGAAATCGCTCTTGGCTGGCTCGGGTAACCATATGGGATGCTGGGGGTCGAACCCAGGTCCATCCCAGATCAGCCATGTGCAAGGCAAACGCCCTACCACTGTGCTATCTCTCCAACCCCGATTAGTTTTCTTTTTAATTATCATATCTCTGATTATCTCTTACCAGCTGAGGGGGAACTTGGGGGGGTAGAATTGGGGATTTGCCATGTCTCTGAGGAAAGTTTAGGAGCCTGCAGATGCAGCCCTGGCCACAGTATAATGGGCATGTCCTGTCTGATCCTCCAGACGTTCCATCATCTAATGAGTCACCACAGAAGGGTGTCAAGCTGATGACATTGCCACACACTGTGCTTGAACTATCAGCCACAACCCAGAGTGCTGCCAGGCCTTTAGTCTTATCTTCTTAAACCATGAACTCCAGTGAATGTCAGAGAGACAGTGGAGTTTATGTGACCAAAGGATACAAGAGCAGCAGAATAATACAGGTGAAGCCTCACATTTGAATCCAATCCTCCCTGGCAAATGATCCTTCCAAGCTAGTGTGTAGGCTTTTGTTGCTGTCGTAGAGGACTGGCAGGACCCCAGGAATACTTAGGTTAAAATGTGCTTGATGTTTACCACAGGTCCTCCTAGAAGATGATATAGACAGACTTGGAGGTAGCAGGAATCACTCACCAAAATAGAGTTAATAAAATTATTTTCTCCTCTCCTCAGTCATTTGTTATCTTTGGCATCATTTAGTGGAAATAGATTTGGAGACTTTTTTTATATGGGTGTTCAATGTCAATAGTAAAAATGATTTTTTATCTTCGTTTCTCTGTTTTGTTTGGGATTTTTTAAGGATGATAATTTTGGTCTGCTGTTAATCTGTAGCTGGAAGAAAAGAGAATTTAATATTATACAGAGTTTTGAGCTGTTACCATCCTCTTGGTGTCTCTTATTTACAACCTTTGTATTCTCTGAATTACAGTAAAATTGAAATAATAATGCACTCATTTCTTTAAGGCACATTTACATGTTTACAGTCATTCTGTTGCAACAAACATCAGTTTATTATATAAAAATGTTCAGGAGTGTTGATACTGAGTTTTATTATCATGGCAAAAGCACAGACAAGGGTAAAATTCTATCAGCGATTTAAAAAAATAAAAAAAAGTACTACAGCGTATTTATTTTATTGTTGCACTTAAAAATGAAGCAGTAATAAATTTTAAGTTGTAATTATTTTAAAGCAAATCTTATTACAATGACTAAAGTACAAGTAATCAAAGGAAATGTTATTGTTAAAAGTACAGATAATAATATGGACCATTATGGGGATTGAAGAGTTTGGTTTTTTGTTTGTTTGTTTGGCAGCCACACCCAGTGATGCTCAGGATTTATTCCTGGCTATGTACTCAGAAATCACTTCTGGCTTGGGGGACCATATGAGATGCCAGGGGATTGAACCTGGTCAGTGTCCTAGGTCAGCTGCTTCCAGCCCCTGAAGAGTTTGTTCTTAAAATAATGGTTAGTGTTCTGCATTCCAGCCACAACCCAGATAATTTCTACTGGCCACGTACTTATGACCAAGAACTATTTAGATAATCCAAGAAGTGAAAAAAAATTCAGAACCTACATTGTATTCATGAATTATGTTCCCAATGCTGCCATTAGCCAAAGACATCATACTTGGTACTGCTAAGAAACTGGAGATATTTCCTATTTTAAAACTCACTGAAAAAAATTTTAAATCCTTCAGAAGCAAGTATTAAAGACTTGCTAATTGTAGTGACTACCAACCAGAAGAAGAGATTGAGGCCTCTAGAGGTCTGGGCTGCTGTCTTGAATCTCCATATCAACCCATGATGAAACTCGTGCTCCTGAGTTTGCAGCTAACAAGTCATGACCAGGCCTTGTCCACTTATTTGTAGCCTGGGTGGTAGATTGGCAGAGATGAGGACTAGAAGAGTCTTTCTTCCCTTTGCTACTGTTAAATCACAGTAGAAGTGAAGCAGCATTTGCCAGATCTCAAGACAGAATCAAGTGAGAGAGGTTATCCTTCGGTTGATGAATTCTATAGTCTTGTATTAGAGTTATTTTTCTATCTTATAAAATTCATCTTATACTCTAAAACTAAGGAACCTTGACAAATGGTCATTGTATTCTACTAACTCCCTTGATTATGCCCAATGTTCATACCCAATCACCTAATCTTTGCCACATTAATGAGAACAAAAAGGCCTAGAAAGATTACTTCATGGTTTGAGTACATGCTTTGCATATAGGAGCCCCTCAGCACTGCTAGGAGCAACTCCTAAATTTCAAAATTGGGTATCAATAGGTGTGGCCCAGAAAAAAAATCTCCTGAATTTACTCTCCTCTACTCTATTCACTCCATGTGCTGTCTGACTATCATATAGAAGGCTAGGAGACATTTGTATGCCTGGAGCCTGGAGCTGGGCTGTGGCAGAATTCTTCATGGGTAGGGACATTCTGTTTTAAGTCAAAGGTTTTTTTTATCATTTAGATAGGTGTCCTGCCTTTTTCATAGAACCTTGGGACATAAATAACTTTGTTTTACTTCATATTTCTGCATTTTTCTATAAAAAGTAAGAAGAAGAAAAAGGATGGGGGCCAGGGGCCAAGTGATCTCAGGTGCATTGGTGGAGATACAAAGAACAGAACTAAACATCCAAGCCAAAGTCAACAACAGTAGAATCAAGAGATTCAATCCAAACTATAACTATCTAAACTTAAAATGGGCCTGTTATACTGGCAGGCCAGGAGAAAATGGTGATGGTATAGAATTCACTTTGGGAACATTGGTGAGAGGAGGCCGACACTGGTGGTGGGACTGATCTCTATTCATTGTATGTCTGTAATCCAACTATGAAGTGCTTTCTAAATCACAATAGTTTCAATAAAATTTTAAAAAAATTTCCTGATTTTATGGAATTTATATACTATAAAGATAATGTACTTCATGTCACTTAATAAACATTTATTCAATTAGTCTGGGACTATCTCAGGAACTCAAAAGAATGCGTTTTATAGTGTATTTCTATAGGTAATTAGAGCTGTCTCATGTCTAATTTAAGAATATCCCCCGGAGCCAGGAGGTGGCGCAGGAGGTAAGGTGCCTGCTGCCTTGCCTAGGACGGACCACGGTTCCATCCCCCGGTTCCCATATGGTCCCCCGTGCCTGCCAGGAGCGACTTCTGAGCGCATAACCAGGAGTAACCCCTGAGCGTCACTGGGTGTGGCCCCCCCCCAAAAAAAGAATATCCCCCTAAGTAAAACATGCATGTGTTCTTGCTAAATCATGCTATTCCCCTGGAGTTGGATTGTTCTCATTTTCAGCCTGATAAAGTTCTTGGCACCAGAAACCCAATAGTCAACAAAGGCTCAGGAACTACAGGTGGTGAAGCTTGGTAGTTTTCTTGTTATTTTCTTAGTCATGTACATTTGCACTATGTGTAACTTAGTGTGATTCTAGAGAGCTGCTGAAATGTTTATAGAATTTGTGAAAACAAGGTCATGACAAGCTATAAAATCCACAAGCCATATGTGAATGGTAATTTCAATATTTTCCCTCCAAATCTTTCTTCAGCCACCCATCAAAGAGCAAAATATATTATTTTATCAAAAAGATTTAAGGATTCAAATGAGAATTTTTTAAATTGACTACCCCAATTTCATGGCAAGCAAAAGGGCAGGAGTGGAGAATAGGAAACTTCGTTCTGCTCTTGGTTCCCTGCTCTCTGCTGAAGGATGGACACCCAGCCCTGACTCCATTGCTGTTATTTTTCTAATGCAGTACTTCTCTGGGTCTCAATGGCACACTGCCCATTTAGTTAAAAATGTAAACAGGAAATTGTTTTCTGGCTGAATTGCTTGTGGGGCTCGTAAAAAAGGGGGGGGGGGGTTCTTTTATGCTTAAACACAACTTTAGAAAGCACTCAGCAGTGGGAGCTGAAGACTGACTACACACCCATTCTGCCCTGCTTAGGAGCTCCTGAGCTGTAGGACAGCTTTTGTATACAGGGTCAGGATACTCTTTACCAATGTCACTATGGGTCTAATGGATCTGACTGAAGAAGCTCCTCTTGCCTAGAAAGTGTGAATTCTGCAGGGGCAGGAGACACAGTCCTGCTCTGAAGAATCCTAGGACAGGCCTTATTTGGAGGACATGGACGTTGGGTCTGGAGAAACGTGACTTGGCACTGATGCAACGCAGGGTTTCAGTGTGCCTCTGGCCTGCGCCAGTTCCCTGTCATTTGGCCTCCCATGAACTTCCTGTGCTGCTGTTGTGGTTTCCCAGTGTGTTGATGAGTTTTCTGGTTGTTGTGTCTTGCAGCCCCCCGAATCCAAGCCCAACTTCACCCCTCTCACCATCCTGGCCCATGTTCTCGGCGCCATCCAGCCCTATGCCCACCTCATCCACGTCCAGCGACTCATCCCCCATCAGGTCTGTTGCAGGATTTGTTTGATTTTCTGTTGCTGCTGTTGTTCTCTCATTGGCTTGATCCTTTCTTCATGCAGTGTTCAGCCTTCTCGTCAACTTTGTTCCCTGCCATCCAAACCTGCACTTGCTTTTTGACAGGCCAGAAGAAGAGGTTCATGAAGACTGCAGGTAAAATTTTGGATGAACACCAATCCATTCCTGTTGCTGGTCAAAAGGTTAATGGGGCCCACCTTCTACCTTTCTTGATCAGCCTAAGAGGAGACAGGAGAGACCATTTGCAGTAACCAACATGGCATTCCCGAGGCCTTTTTTCCAGTGTCTGATTTAATGTGTGATCCCTAGAGTTGGAAAAAGAATGCCTCCTCATAAGCTCCAGTGTCTATCACTCTAGGAGGCATGCATTGGTCTCTCTGTGATTTAGGACAGTATCAGAGAGAAGAGTATTGCACTTAATTAACCCCACTTTGATCTCTGGCATCCCATACAGTCCCTTGTGCACTGCCAGGAAGTAATTTCCAAGTGCAGAACCAAGAGTAACCCCTGAGAACTCCTGGGTATGTGTCCCCACCCCCCAAAAAAAAGGAAGGAAGAAAAGAACACACTTGCCCCCCCCTTTTTATCATTTATATCAAATAGGATCAGGCAACTCTTACTTGTCATGTTGAGCTCCTGACTGAGAGCACTAGCTGAGAGCACTAGAGCAGACTAATATGGCAGAAAACAGTGGATTAAGATAGCAGTAGTTTCTCTTTAATGAAGATGAGTTCCTGGCTGCCTCCTGACTCTCCTTATACTGGCATCATCTGTACAAGAGCCTTTAACATGTTCTATTCCTGTTTCTGTCTCTACATGACATGAGCTCTTAGCTTTCAGGGGAGTAGGGTGTATAACTAATTTTTCTCTCCAAGAGCCATGTGATTGTTTTTCTTGCTTTGATGATCCCTAGTCTTAATTCAGCACTTGAACTCTCTGGAGAAAAGAGGCTGTTTGGAATCGGAGAGATAGCATGGAGGTAGTGTGTTTGCCTTGCATGCAGGTCGGTGGTTTGAATCCTGGCATCCCATGTGGTCCCCTGAGCCTGCCAGGAACATAGAGCCAGGAGTAACCTTTGAGCACTGCTGGGTCTGACCCAAAAACAAAAACAAAACAAAACAAAAGGCTATTTAAGAACAATACAGTGGGTAAGGTGCTTACTTTGAACAAGGTCAATTTATGTTCAATCCCCAAGCACCACCAAAAGTAATTCCTGAATACAGAGCCAGGAGTAACACCGGAGCATTGTTGGGCATGATCCCAAAACAAAACAAACATAATGCTGTTTAAATATGGGGCCAGGCAGGGGCAATAATAAAATTCTGCAGGATCCTTCTGCAGCATAGTTCCCAAGACTGTGTTTATCTTGAATTTAATCTCTGCTTTGAACTAAAATGTATAGCCCAGTTTTAAGTGTCATAAGCATTTGGGACTTGGCAGTATTTTCTCATCCATCTTTTTTCTCATAGCTATTTCCCCCCACCAAGGAGTATATCCACCAGAGATGCTTAAATAATTTATAAAACTATGTCTCACTTTTAAAAACAAAAATCCCATGCTATTTATATCTATACAAATATATATATAAATATATATATTGCTAACAATATTTAGCTTATATATTATATATACCTTGTATTCTCATATATATGTACACATACTTATACATATACATATATAAATTTATTCTCCTTCAGTTATTTTCATATCTATATTTTATTCTAGCCTGTAAAAATGAGAGGAGAAATGACCTATTATCAGAAAAGAAAGTTAATTTACAGAGAAGTTACATATTTAATAGGAATCCATAATTCAAGATTTCTCATCCTAAACCCACATTTTCTTCCAAACATATGGGTAACCTAAAGTTTAACTTTCCTTGAAACTCCCAGCCCCAGATCCTCTCTTGCTTTTCTCAATTCTCTTTGTAGCTTTGCACTAGGAGAAGGAAATAAAGGTAGTTATTCAGTATGTTCATTCTATTTCAATTTGGGAATAAGGTAAAAATGCAGATCATATTTCCCTAAAACTCAAGTTATATCTTAATTGTATCTTCAACATAGTCTGGGTCCTGTGAGGTACATCAGCTCCAGCATAGATTGTTTTGGTTATAGCACTAAGTGACTTATGTGGACCGTAACCCACTGCAAACCTACACACCACTGTGGCCAGAAACAGTCACCTACTTAATGCATTAGGAATTTTAAAGAGAAAACTGGGCAGTGGGGCAATAGGGCTCCTTCTTTTTAATGAAAAGATATACAAAACCTTGCTCCCTTAGAATAAGTTCAGGAACTCCGAACAGTAGAATTGTTCCACAAAAACCATTGCTCTTTAATTTGAAGACATTAAAACTCTTAGCTTTGGAGCTCAGTGCCTGTCCTCTACATCTCCTTCCATCTCCCAAGATGTTTGCAGCTTTGAGGGTTTTTTTGTTTTGTGTTTTTTTTTCCTCCTTTCCTCCTTCCGATTTCCCATTGACAAGGTAGTGGCAGTACAAATCTTAAGCGCTATTTACTCACTACTGCTCACTCTGGCTACTCTTGGAATAGCACCATTTGGGCCCTGCTGTTCCACAAGCAGACATTTTGCAATAGCGTGGCAGAGTAGACTTGAAATTTAGCTATCACTGAGCTAAATATCTGTGCCAAGCCCTAGTACAGTGGATGGGCATTTGCCTTGCATGCAGCTGACCCTGGGTCAGTCCCTAGAGCCCTATACGGTCCCCCGAGCCCCTTAGAGCACAGAGCCAGGCTCAAGCTCTAAGCATTGCCACATATGGACAAAAAAAAAAAAAAAAAAAAAAAAAAAAAAAAAAGTAGAGAAATGTGCCAAGGTGAACATGAATAGGGACGCTTCTGTAGTCAGCCAAGAGACAGGGACCTCAATCCCATAACTGCTGTTCCTGAGGATATCCAAGAGCTGGGGGCATACATCTGTTACTCAGGCCCCACAGGGCCTTCCTTCAAATCCATTTCCTCAACATAAAGCTTTATATTTCCTTCCTGGGAAGAGCTTTGAAAGTCAATAGTTCATTAGTCCTAATGAATGGACTCATAAACTTTTACATAGGATCTTCTCACGCTCTGCAAAACACTCCTAGTAGCTGTGTGTGTTCCAGCTGAGGAGCGCTGCTACTTTAGCCACCACCGCAGAGAAAGGGTGCTCAGGGAACCTTCTGTCACATTCCGCTTCCTTTCGCCTACTCCCTTAGAAAAACTCCCCACCCCCAAGTCAGAACTTGCCATTTTACAGGGGCCTCTGGAAATTGGACCTAAGGAGCAAGTTATTACAGGCTGCCCCTGCTCCCTCCAGTGCTGCACAGTGGTGAGCTGGTCGTCATTCTGCAAGGCTTGCAAGGGCATCTGAGGGAAACTTCCCTGAGTGCTTTGCTGGCCTGGTGCCATGCTCAGAGGCGAAAATTCAAAATGAGCTTGCAGAAGCTTCCAAACTTATTCATGCCCTTGAAGGGCCAGCTGAGGTCTGAAGGGCACTCACAGAGGAGCAGCCTAAAGCCTCACTTTGTCCCTGGCTAAAGGGTCCAGTGTGGGGGTACACTTTAGAGAATGGAGAGACAGGGCACTAAGGAATCAAAGACTTGGTGAGACTTGTTTTACTTCTTTAAGCAGAGCTGAAAGCTACACACTGTCTTGGCCTACAGATCTGTTGTGGTAGGAAGTTCCCTTCAGCTTTTTGAGGGGATTATGTGGCCAGAGTCACGGAACTTGTGCTGACACACTTTTAAAAAAATGAACCCTTCCCCTGTGTAAGGTTATGAGTTATCAAATAAAACTAAAATGCCAAATGTCCACTTAATTTCAGTCTTAGATAATCAACAGACTTTGGTTTTTGGGTCATACCCATCAGCGCTCAGGGGTTACTCCTGGCTCTACACTCAGAAATAGCTCCTGGCAGGTTCAAGGAACCATGTGGGATTTGGGATTCAAACCATGACCTTCTGCATGCACGGCAAACACACCCTACCTCCATTCTATCTCTCCGGCCCCAACAGACTTTGTTTCTTACTGAAAGTATGTTTCATATAATATTAGAGATCTACTGATACTAAATGAGTATTCATCTGTGATTTAAAATTTAAAATAACTTTGTATATTGTGTTTTATTTCATGGCTTCAATCTGGGGAACAGGAGAGACCAGGCCTCTCAGAAATTTCCTTTCTATTGTAACTCCTATTTGAGTCTGTCCAGTGAAAGTGCAGGACCCTTAGACAAAGACTCTCTAGTATCCTTTGTCTTCTATTAGTTTAAGAGAAAAACCTTTCTGTGGAAGCAGAGTGGCAGTACAGCATGTACAGTAAGTACACTTACCCTGTACACAACTGACCCTGGTTCAATTCCCAGCACCCCTGTATTGACCCCTGAGAGCCCTGTTGAGAGTGATACCTGAGCACTACCATGGTATAACCCCCCAAAAATATGAAAATATTGTTGGCCTTTGTTTTTAGTTTTAATCATCTATTTTGTTGTCACTTTAACAGTCAATCTGATATTAATGGAAAATTACTTCTCTTGAATGACCATTCCTTCTATGTTCTTCCTGCCAGGTCCCCCTGTTGGTTTCCCTGGCGTGCCCCCATTTTGTCCTCCTTTTATCTACCGTGATTAATGAGTAACCTCTCTCAAAATCTAGCTGGAGGAACCTGGTTTTACATGACCTTTCCCTGACCTCTCTCCTGCTCTTTGCTCTTTGTCCACCTGCTCTGTCCTGTCCTTGAGGGACAGTGATCCAGCTGCAGAGCCTGGTCAAAATCAACTTCCACCCTCCAAGCCATAATTATGCCTTATTTGCTTGTTGCATTCAGCATGGGCCTATTTTTGCCCTCTTCATAACCAGGTGGCACCTTATTCCTTTGAATAAATAAGCCCAGCCATTTTTTCCCTCTCCCTGGGCACATTGGCTGTTTGGCCCTCATTGACTAAGGTTCAGATTGATCCTAGAATATGCTCCTTATCTGAAACTTTTTGGATGCTAATTATGCAGAAAGGGCTGTTTCCCAGTTGAAGCCCATGAATGTCCAAGACTTTCTATTCCTTCATTCTCAGCAAATCTACCGCAATTTTTTCTGCCACTTTCCTAATTTTCCCCCATCTGCTCATTTTCATCTTCCTGACTATTAAAAGATAAGAGAGAACAAGAATAAACTATACCCTTACACAAACTCTAGATAAACCTTGACTCTGATAGCAGAGTCTTTTTTTCCTTCTGTTTTCATGAAAGCAAGCTAAGAAGTTTTGGATGTTTGGCCCATGGTTTCTATGCATTCATGGTATTCTCTTTCCCAAGGTGCAGCTAAAGATAGTGCTCATGCAACCAGATACCTACTCTTTATGATTCTGTTTGCCTTCACCTTTGACCAATGCATTCTTCATATCAGTCAGTATGACTGATTTAGCATCACTGGCTCTCCATGAATAAAAAGACAATATATCTCCTTTGAATAATGATCTGACCTGAAGGATCTACTCCTGCTTTTTTCGTTCTGTTCTCAAGCACTTAAATATACTTCCTTGGAGAAAGGAGGAGGTTTATTTCTGACAAATTTCCAAATCTGCCTATAGGCCTCAAAGCCTATACACAGAGAGCTTGATTTGATAACCTCAGCTCTAGTACAAGAGACTTAGCCTTGCTAGCACATTAGAATCACTTAGAGAGCTTTTTTTAGGATACTGGTGCTTGTATTTACTTGCATCTGCAAGTCTGGGGAGAGCCCCAATGTCTATGTTGCTTTGGAGCGTTTTGTAGGGGGCAAGAAAAAGTTTTAAAATTAAAAAAAAAGTTTAAAAATTAAAGTTTTTAATTTAAAGCACTATGATCTACAGAGTTACTCATAGTTAAGTTTTTAAACATACAATGTCTGGACACAAACCTCACCGCTAATGTTAACCTCCTAGAGTCCATCCATGTTGCTTTTTTTTTTATTTAAAAGTAAATAGCTCCCAGTGAAAGTGGTACTCCTTGGATATGAGAGAGAAAAAAAATTATCTCACATCGTGTGCCTATTTTTCTCCTCCCCAAACTTTATACATGTGAGCACATGTGCTTACCTCATGCATGTATAGCCACTCACACCTTGTCTGTTCCCTGCCCTGGGGGTCAGGCAGTGTTGGAATCCTGCTCCACCAGCCCCATAAGAAATAGTGACAACTGGGAAAGTGGATGTCAGACTGCCATCTGGATATTCTAGAACTTCTTTTGACTCACTGAGCATGACCAGCTTTCAGCAGAGTCTGTTGGAAGCATTTGCTACAACTTGGAAGTTCTTTCCTGTCCCTACTTTCCTCCCCAAATGGAGCCCAGCCTGCCTTCCCACTGTTCAGCTGTGTAATGCTTAGGTAAAGTTTGAACAGGGCACAAGGTGACCGCTCTAAACAGTGTTATTTCTAAAGACTTAAGGCTTTTCCTCTGAATATTTTTTACTTTCCTTCTGACCTTTTCAATTTGACCTACCTTGTATTTTGCCATCTGGCCACCTGGTCAGGCTCTTCCTACCAGAGAAGATGGGTGGTGTGCACAGTCAGAGAAGAAGAAAGATTAAGCATCTGGGACTTCCGAGGATTTTTAACTTTTCTAAACAGACTCCTGTTTCCACACAGCACTCCATTCCGGAAGGCTAAAGCCTTGTATGCCTGCAAAGCTGAACACGACTCCGAGCTCTCGTTCACGGCAGGCACAGTCTTCGATAATGGTGAGTTTCTTGTGCCCTCCCAGGTAGGAATGGTGATCAAGTAACTATACTCCTTACAGTTCCTCACAGAGAAAAATCTCTGTGAAATTGTGGTGTAGGGGCATGTGTGCATATGTGTCAGTGTACTTGTGTGTGTGCATTCAAGGGTACATGTATGCATACTTGTGAGTCTTTTCCCAAAGATACTGTCAAGTGTCATTAAGAATGGGCAAGTACAAGAGCTTTTTACTCTGAGAGAACCAACATCATTACAGTCAATGTCAATGTCACAGTGTACTGTCATTGAGATTTTATCGGCAGACAACTCAGCCCAGCCTGGGTAGTGGTTTTGAGGTCTGGAAGTTACATGGAGTGTAGGGGGCAAAAGAATGGGAAACACAAGTCTCCCAGTAGGTTAGTAATGCAGGGTAGAGTCAGGTACTGTGTCCCCTTTTCCTCATTGTCCACACTAGCAGGAGATGCCAGTTTCCAATATGGCTGGGAATTAGGTAAATTCCATGGCAATAAAACTCACTGAGTCCCTGTTTGTCCTCCCCTTAAATTTTGGGAGCAGAGGGTAGATGACCCCAGGATCAAAGCTCTCTGAAGACTGTTAACAATCCTTCCCAAGTAACCTGGCATGAAAATGGATCCATGGTACCTCATACTTAGAATTGGGGACTAAGGCCTGGAAGGATATTATAGTGAATAGAGCACTTGCCTTGCATGCCTCCAATCCTGGTTCGATCCCCAGTATCCCATATAATACTCCTTAACCCCAGCAGGAGTAATTCCTGAGCACAAAGCCAGGAGTAAGTCTGAGTGACCCCCCAACATTGCACATCATCATCATCATAAGTGGGGCCTTGTGCTTGCTTGAGTCAATGCCATACTTTGTCATAACTTGTCATCTATTAAGAAGAAAATCAGGATTTTGAGAAAAGCCCAAGATTCTGAGGTTTTCCCCAAAATGAAATTCTCCCCCTCTTAACTAGCAGTAGGTGCTGCATCTAGACTTTCAGGGCCCTGGAGACCCAAATGAGAGCAGAAATAGTTCCTCAGAACACAGTCTCCCAGGCCATGCCTTTAGCATGCAGAGACACTCACTGGGCCTGGGCAGGCTGAATGGGCAAGAAATCACTGAGCAACATTAGTCATCCCTCCCTAGTGGGGTTACATCCCAAAGCCCTGAAGCAGCATCTTAAATCTTTGTTCCATGAACTTTCTTTAGGGCCCTTTATTGTTCAAAAACTTCCACAGTTAGAGTCTTCTTGGCTCTGCTGAGTGGCATGACCCAGGGGATCAAAGATCAAAGAATCTTTGCTACCTTGAATAGTTTCAGTGACAAGAGTCCAAGGCCCTCTGCCACATGACACGGCACACAAACGTGCGCAAACTTGTCTGTGTTCCACAGGGGGATGGGCTTGTTCCAATAACATAATCTCTTTTGTTCTATCTTATTGTTCCAATAACATAATCTGAACCCTGCATCCGTACTCAACCCTGAGCCCTGAGAGCCATTTTCTCAGCCCCAATCCTCATTACCCATTTTAAATGCACGCCTAGTATATACTTTCAGTATATGCTATTTGTAGCTACGACAGAATTTCTCTCTCACCTCAAAAGAAGCATTGTACCTACCCTCTAGCAGTAATACACCTTGGAAGATCCCCCATACTCTCCTCTCCCTAGGTTACTGCTAATCGGGTTTCTGGTTCTGTAAATATGCCTGCTCTGGAGATTTCATGTAAGTGGAATTTGTATAGTGATCTTTGGACCTTGTTTCTGAGCATAGTTTTTCAATTATGCTGTATCTTGTATCAGAACTTTATTCCTTTTATGGTGGAATATTTTTTCATTTTGTGAATATAGCACAATTTATTCCTCAATTTCTCAGTGGAGGCTCATATTGAGTATTTCCATTTCCGGTTGTTATACCATTACTTTAAGTATTCATATGGATGGGAGTAAGTCTCTTGGGAGTACATCTAGAAGAAAGATTGTCACATTATTCAATAGCTCTGGTTGTCCTATAAGGTGCCACCAAACTGCTTTATAAAGAAAGGTTATATGATATTTTAAATTTTATTTTATTGAAACCATTGTGATTTACAAAGTCCTTCATAGTTGGGTTTTAATCAAGCCAGTCCTACCACCAGTATATCAACCTCCCTTGGCCAGTATTCCTCAAGTGCATCCCATACTATTACTCTTGCCCCCAACCTGCCAGTATAATGGGCCCATTGCAAGTTTAAATTGTTGAAGTTTGAATCTCTTGATTCCATTGTTTCAGCCTTTGGCTTGGATATTTAGTTTTCTCCTTTTTTAACACTACCAATGCACCTTATACCACTTGGCCCCTTGCCTCTTTCCTGTCATATTTGTGTTTCTCCTCCTCACTATACTCTGGGGCCAAGTGTATCTTAGACAACTCCTATTTAGATCATTGCATTTCTTCATGCAGTTATTATAAATACCACATATAAGCGATAATCATTCTTTTTTCTGGCTTCATTTAACATATCTTCCAATTCCATCCATGCAGATTCACATTGCATGATTGCACCATTCCTTACAATTATGTAGTAGTATTCCATTGTATATATTTACTACATCTTCATGATCCACTCATCTATTATCGGACATCTAGACATGATTCCAAGTCTTGTCAATTGTACTGAGTGCTGCAGTGAATAGTGCTGTGCATATGTGAATGTTTTTCTGTCCTGGAGATAGATACTAAAAGAAGGATTGTTGGGTCAAATGGCAGCTCAATTTTCAATTTACTGAGAACCCTCCATATTGTTTTCAATTGGGGTGGACAGGCAGCATTCCCTTCAGCAGTGGATGAGAGTTCCTTTCTTACCACATCCCTGCCATCAGTGATTTTGATGTAATTATTTTTGATATGTGCCATCCTTACTGGTATAAGATGGTATCTCATTGTTGTCTTGATTTGTATTTCCTTAATAATAAGTGATGATGAGCATTTTTTAGGTGTCTGTTGATCATCTTGGTCTTTCTCAGAGAAGTGTCTGTTCATATCCTCTCCCCATTTTTTGATGGAGGTTTTAGGTTTTGTGGAGTTAACCTTTGTGAGTACTTTTTATATCCTAAATATCAAATCTTTATCTGATATGTTGAATGCAAAATTTTTCTCCCAATCTGTCTTCTATTAATTAGAATTAATTAATTAGATGTCTTCTAATTTTAGCCATTTTTTGCCATACAGAAACCTTTT
Source organism: Crocidura indochinensis (assembly GCA_004027635.1). Classification (NCBI taxonomy): domain Eukaryota; kingdom Metazoa; phylum Chordata; class Mammalia; order Eulipotyphla; family Soricidae; genus Crocidura; species Crocidura indochinensis. The sequence continues at coordinate 19,429 of PVKC010000594.1, read as the reverse complement.
AATTTAATGTCCCATTTATTCAGATTTTATGCTATATCCCTCTTCATTAACGTTCTATCATCAAAGACTTTTTTGAGGTCTAAGTCTTAGAGTGTTCTGCCCATGTTTTCTTTATTGAATTTTACAGATAAGGGTCTAATCTCAAGGTCTTTAATCCACTTTGAGTTGATTTGTGTAAGGTATAAAATATGGATTAATCTTTAATTTCTTAAATGCAGTTACCTAATTCTTCCTACACTATTTATTGAAGAGACTGTCTTCATTTCATTTCAAGTTCTTGGCTCCTTGTCAAAGATTAGTTGCCCATATACTTGGGGTTCTGTTACTGGATATTCTATTCTGACCCATTGGTCTGAAAATCTGTCTTTGTTCAATACCATGGTGTTTTGATCAAGATGGCTTTGCAGTTGAGCTTCAAATTAAGCAATGAGATACCTTCAAGTTTCTTCTTTTTCATATGTATTGACTATCCTAGGTCTCTTATGGTTCCACACAAATTTTATAATTGATTGTGCTAAGTTCTTGAATAATGTAGTCTGAATTTAAATAGGGTTTGCATTGAATCTATATAGTAGTTTAGGTAAGATGATCATTTTGATGATATTGATTCTTGCAATTCATGAGCATGGAATGTTTTCCCATTTCCTTAGGTCTTTTTCTATTTCTTTCTGAAGTGTTTTGAAGTTTTCATGGTATATAGGTCTCTCACCTCTCTTGTTAGGTTGATTCCTAGGTACTTGATCTATTTTAAATAGGATAGACTCTTTGATCTCTTTCTCCTCTGAGTCCTTATTTGTCTAAAGGAATGCAACTGTCTTTTGTGTATTGACTTTGTAGCTGGCCACTTTGATGTATTGGTTTATTGTTTCTAGAAGCTTTTTTGTGAACTTCTCTTTATGAGAAGTTACAGTATTTACAGTCCTGCTTGTCTTCTATTTTTAACATTTCTTTTTGTTGAAGTAGTTTTACTAGCTAACAAGAAAAAGTAAAGATACCTCATATTTTTTCAAGGTTTTTTTTCACCTTTTCTTTTCTTTTCTTTTTTTTGTTTTTGTTTTTTGTTTTTTGTTTTATTTTGTTTTTGTTTTGGGCCACACCAGGTGGATTGCTCCCGGCTCTGTGCTCAGGGATCACTTGGGAATGAACCATATGGTTCATTTAATTGAGTAATCTAATTGCCTTACCCACTGTAGCATCTCTTCAGCTCTTTCCTTATCTTTTCTCATGGTTGTATTTGTTGTGATGATAGAGTGGGGTGCTTGCTCACTAGGCTATAGTGCCTGTAGGCACAGGTTTTAGTGTTCACTGTGGAGTACTTGGGGGCAGATAGTGTTTTACTACGAATTCTTTTCTTCCTAGCAGTCTTCCTCCTTCTATGCCTTTTCCCATCCCAGAATTTGGTAATCTCCCTAAATCCTATAAGGGTAACTGAGGACAGTTAGAGCCTTCCAAAGCCTCTGGGCTTCAGGACAGAGTTCACTGACACTAGTTTTGGTTTAACCAGCAGTGCCCATGACCTTTCAGAATCCCTAAAGAGCAAAAGGTCATTACCAACCCCTAAGAAAACACCTCTCAGTGTTCACCAAGCTATAGTTGGACAAGAATCTGACAACACTTTATTTCACCTTTAAAATGGAATTTCTGGATAATATTTTAGGAGGTTCATCTTTAAGAGTAAAATCTGATTCTTCGTTTTATCTTTTCTTTATTTCAGTCAAAAATGAGATATTAGAGGAGGATTAAAAAGAAAACTGAGTGTGTTGGGCAAAGAGGTTTTTCTTTTTTTTTTTTTTTGATTTCCTCTTGGAGATGCTAGGTAAGGGCTATTTAAGTGCAATGCTCTATTGTAATCAGAGAAAGTCATTGGACCTATCAGAATACAGTTTCT
>PVKC010000594.1:0-17441 GCA_004027635.1 Crocidura indochinensis | reverse complement strand
CAGACTCTGAGCAGTAGGGCATGGATGTGTAATACTCAGAAATAACTCCAGTGTCAGCTCTTGCCTATCTACTGGGAAACTATTCTCTTCACTCTGAGCACCTCAGACTGTAACTGGAAAGAGAAATAGTTCATATTCTCAGGAACATTAGTCATCTCAAAGCAATGCGATTAGTGATACCTAGAAAGTTCAGGCGGCACACACTAAAATTGGGTTCTTAGGACACTTTTTATCAGATCTGAGGTTGGCTGATCTAGTCATTCCCTGGGCACAGGGCGCCTTTGGATTGCAAGGCCCCAGGTTTCCTTTGCTGACAGTGAGCAGCCTCACCATGGAACCACTGGGTTGCTTGGCAGTGAGTTTCTCCATGGAATCTTTTAGCATCCCCTGTGCTCTGCCAAATCCCTGCTGCTTCCATCTTTCACTGGGTATTTCTGCCAGCTGCCTTCTTGATGTTGCTGAATACGTGCATGCTTGCCTCTAGGACCCAGTCTCTAAACAGAAACCATAGTGATCTTGGTGGTGGTGGTGTGGGGGGGCATTGTTATCCTCCTGCTCCAAAAGCTTGTATTTATTCTCTTAGAATTGTTTATGAGAGTGCAGCGAGAGAAATAATAGAACAGGTATTTGCCTTGCACATGGCCCACCCAGTTTCAATCCTTAGCACCCCATATGATTCCCTGAACTTTATCAGGAGTGATACCTGAATGTTAAGCCAGATTTGGGAACCTGAGCACTGCTAGATGTGGCCCAAAAACAAAACAGAAGGTTGATGAAACATTGTGGATAGCACCTGCCCTGCCTACTCACTCTCCACCCCAACATAATATTCTGCAGCCTGTGTCCTTCGTGTCTTATGTCCTTCATACCCTGCATGTTTCCATAGAGAACTAGCCAACTCTGGCCTCCCAATCAAGGAAGCAATACACCACCTCTATTTGTAAACGATGACTTATAGGAACATAAGTTTGTTTGCTATTATCTATAGCTCTACAATGACATAGTTGACTTAGGGATACCTTTACCATTCAGAGCTTTAGGAAAACCCCACTGTTGTAAATTATAGGCTCTTTTCACCTCAGGATCTTTGCCTTGCCCTTTCTTCTGGCTGGCTCCCTCCATTCTTGCATTCCCTAGCATCCTTCTTGATCTCCCTATATTACTCCCTAAAATTATATGCCTGTTTCATGATGGTCTCCTGTCCCTAAGAGTAAAATTTTATCTAATTTCTCTGTATTCTGTGCAAGCTTTTAACACGAAGTCTGGAATGTGGTAGGTATTTAGTAAAGATTCACTGAGTGAATGTATTCAACTACATAGTAGCATAGTAATCAACACTTCTTCCAGAGTGTATCTTTTCCCCTTGGGACAGCAAGCCATTAAAGATCTTAATTACATATTTGCTCCTTGTCTGCAGTGAGCACAGAGTGGGAGAGAACATAACGTAAGTTATGTATGCAGGGATGTGAGCTGTGCACATGCCTAAAGCTGAAAAAAAGTGGTTGGCAGAAAGCATACCCAGGACTAAAACAGCAGCTTATATTTATTATATGCTCACAGGACTGGAGAGCTGCCCAGGAAACTCCCTGCTATAGTATATAAGATATATACTATAATATAGACTACATATATACATAACATATATTGTATGTTTATATATCACATCAGAAACAGGTTCAATTCAAAAAATTGGACATTGGAGCATTTAGGAGCTTCTACAAAGTCCAGAGCATTGGACCTAGCAAAAGCACAACCCCTACATTCAATTTCCTGGGTTCATGTTCATTGCCATCATCCAGCAGCTGTGTAATTTTAGGTAAGATACTTCACCTCCCTGATCCTGTTTCTTAACACTGTAGTGAGCATAATTGTAGAACTAGTTCATTTTGTTGAGGATGACATGAGGTGTCATGTGAGCACACTTAGCAAAAGGCTCTCCTACTAAGTATGTGTCCAATGTATCATCATGTCTGCATCATTGTTATAACAACACATTCTCTTCTGAGTACAGAAGAAAAAGGCTTCATCTCTAGAATCAGATAAATTGGATTGAAATTCTGATTATCATTTTTATATTTAATTTATAAACCTTAATTATATACATGATTGTGTACATACATGATTGTGTTTGGGTTTCAGTCATGTAAAGAACACCATCCATAACCAGTGCAACATTCCAGTCACCAATGTCCCACCCACATCTCCCTCCTCCCCACCCAACCGTCACCTGTACTCTAGATAGACTTTCTGTTTCCCTCATACATTCTCATTATTAGGATAGTTAAAAATGTAGTTGTGGTGAGCTTCATGAGGTGAGCTGTAACTTCCAGCCCTTCTCTCTTTTGTGTCTGAAAATTATTATTGCAAGAATGTCTTTCATTTTTCTTAAAACCCATACATGAGTGAGACCATTGTGCATTTCTCTCTCTCTCTTTCTCTCTCTCTCTCTCTCTGACTTTTTTCACTCAGCATAATAGATTCTGTGTACATCCATGGATAGGAAAATTTCATGACTTCATCTCTCCTGACAGCTGCATAATATTCCATTGTGTGTATGTACCACAGTTTCTTTAGCCATTCATCTATTGAAGGGCACCGTGGTTGTTTCCACAGTCTTGCTATGGTAAATAGTGCTGCAATGAATATAGGTGTAAGGAAGGGATTTTTGTATTGTATTTTTGTATTCCTAGGACATATTCCTAGGAGTGTTATAGATGGATCATATGTGAACTCGTGTTCCAGTTTTTGGAGGAATCTCCATATTCCTTTCCATAAAGGTTGAACTAGATGGCATTCCCACCAGCAGTGGATAAGAGTTCCTTTCTCTCCACATCCCCGCCAACACTGTTTGTTCTCATTCTTTGTGATGTGTGCCATTCTCTGTGGTGTGAGGTGGTACCTCATAGTTATTTTGATTTGCATCTCCCTGATGATTAGTCATGCGGAGCATTTTTTCATGTGTCTTTTGGCCATTTGCATTTCTTCTTTGTCAAAGTGTCTGTCCATTTCTTCTCCCCATTTTTTGATGGGATTAGATGTTTTTTTCTTGTAAAGTTTTGTCAGTGCCTTATATATTTTGGAGATCAGCCCCTTTTCTGATGGGTATTGGGTGAATAGTTTCTCCCATTCAGTGGGTGGCTCTTGTATCCTGGGCACTATTTCCTTTGAAATGCAGAAGCTTCTCAGCTTAATATATTCCCATCTGTTAATCTCTGCTTTCACTTGCTTGGAGAGTGCAGTTTCCTCCTTTAATATGGCTGTAGTCTCAATGTCCTGGAATGTTTTGCCTACGTGTTATTCTATATATCTTGTGGTTTCGGGTCTGATATTGAGGTCTTTAATCCATTTGGATTTTATCTTCGTACATGATGTTAACTGGGGGTCTAAATTCAACTTTTTGCAGGTGACTAGCCAGTTGTGCAAACACAGCTTGTTGAAGAGGCTTTCTTTGCTCCATCTAGGATTTCTTGCTCCTTTATCAAAAATTAGGTGATTGTATGTCTGGGGAATTTTCTGAGTAATCAAGCCTATTCCACTGATCTGAGGACCTGTCCTTATGCCAATACCATGCTGTTTTGATAACTGTTGCTTTGTAGTAAAGTTTAAAGTTGGGAAAAGTAATTCCTCCCATATTATTTTTTCCCAATGATTACATTAGCTATTCTAGATTGTTTATTGTTCCAAATGAATTTCTGAAGTGCCTGATCCACTTCTTTGAAGAATGTCATGGGTATCTTTAGAGGGATCGCATTAAATCTGTACAATCCTTTGGGGAGTATTACAGTTTTGATAACGTTAATTCTGCCAATCCAGGAGCAGGGTATGTGTTTCCATTTCCGCGTGTCCTCTCTTATTTCTTGGAGCAGAGTTTTATAGTTTTCTTTGTATAGTCCTTAGCATTTTTAGTCAAGTTGATTCCAAGATATTTGAGTTTGTGTGGCACTAATGTGAATGGGGCTGTTTTCTTTTTTTTTTTTTTTTTTTTTTTTTTTTTTTGTTTTTTGTTTTTTGTTTTTTGGGTCACACCCGGCAGTGCTCAGGAGTTACTCCTGGCTCCATGCTCAGAAATTGCTCCTGGCAGGCACGGGGGACCATATGGGACACCGGGATTCGAACCGATGACCTTTTGCATGAAAGGTAAACGCCTTACCTCCATGCTATCTCCCGGGCCCGGGGCTGTTTTCTTAATGTCCATTCTTCCTTATTACTATTGGTATATAGAAAGGCCGTTGATTTCTGTGTGTTAATTTTGTAGCCTACCACCTTGCTATATGAGTCTATTGTTTCTAGAAGCTTTTTGGTAGTGTCTTTAGGGTTTTCTAAGTAGGATATCGTGTTATCTGCAAACAGTGAGATCTTGACTTCTTCCTTTCCTATCTGGATTCCCTTGATATCTTTTTCTTGCCTAATCGCTATAGCGAGTACTTCCAGTGCTATGTTGAATAGGAGTGGTGAGAGAGGACAACCTTGTCTTGTGCCAGAATTTAGAGGGAAGGCTTTTAGCTTTTTTCCATTGGGGATAATATTTGCCACTGGCTTGTGGTAGATGACCTTTAACTATATTGAGAAAGGTTCCTTTCTCATTGGAGTCCCATGTTGCTGAGAGTTTTGATCAAGAATGGATGTTAGACCTTAGCAAATGCTTTCTCTGCATCTATTGATATGATCATGTGATTTTTGTTTTTCTTGTTGTTGATGTTGGGTATTATGTTGATAGACTTACGGATGTTAAACCATCCTTGCATTCCTGTGATGAAACCGACTTGATCGTAGTGGATGATCTTCTTAATGAGGCATTGTATTCTATTTGCCAGGATTTTGTTGAGGATCTTTGCATCTGCATTCATCAGCGATGTTGGTCTGTAATTTTCTTTTTTCGTTGCATCTCTGTCTCGGTTAGGTATCAAGGTGATGTTGGCTTCATAAAAGGTCTTTGGAAGTTGTTTTCGTTTTTTCGATTTCATGAAAGAGTCTTGCCAGGATTGGTAGTAGTTCCTCTTGGAAAGTTTGAAAGAATTCATTAGTGAATCCATCTGGACCTGGGCTTTTGTTTTTGGGCAGACATCTGATTACCGTTTTTATTTTATCAATTGTGATTGGGATGTTTAGATATGCTATATCCTCTTTATTCAGCCACAGAAGATTATAAGAGTCCTAGAATTTATCCATTTCTTCCAGGTTCTCATTTTAAATGGCATAGAGTTTCTCAAAGTAGTTTCTGATTACCCTTTGAATCTCTGCAATATCAGCAGTGATCTATCCTTTTTCATTCCTAATATGAGTTATCAAGTTTTTCTCTCTTTCTTTGTTAGTTTTGCCAGTGGGTCTATAAATCTTGTTTATTTTTTCAAAGAACCAACTTCTGTTTTCCTTGATCTTTTGAATTGTTTTTTGGGTTTCCACTTCGTTGATTTCTGCTCTCAGCTTTGTTATTTCCTTCTGTCTCCCTATTTTGGGGCTCTTTTGTTGAGCACTTTCTAATTCTATGAGCTGCATCATTAAGCTACTCAGGTAGGACCCTTCTTCCTTCCTGATGTGTGCTTGCAAAGCTATAAATTTTCCTCTCTGTACTGCTTTTGCTGTGTCCCATAAGTTCTGATAGTTTGTGTCTTTATGAAATATGAAATGGAAACAAATATGAAATTTGTTTCCAGGGAAGTTTTGATTTCCTTTTTGATTTAATTTCAGACCCACTGGTTATTCAGTATGAGCTGTTTAACTTCCAGGCGTTAAAGTTTTTTTTGTGTCTCTTTGGAACTTACATATAATTTCAGAGACTTAGGTCAGTGAAGGTAGCCTGAAAAATTTCTATCCTCTTGATATTATGGAGGTATGTTTTATGTGCCAGCATGTAGTATATCCTGGAGAATGTACCATGTACATTGGAGAAAAATGTGTATCCAGGTTTCTGGGGGTGTAGTGTCCTATATATATATATATATCTACTAGGCCACTTTCTTCCATTTCTCTTCTCAGGTCTAGTATATTCTTGTTGGGTTTCAGTCTGGTTGACCTATCCAGTGTTAACAGAGCCATGTTCAGGTCTCCCACAATTATTGTGTTGTTATTGATATTATTTTTCAGATTCGTCAACAATGGATTAAATATTTTGCTGGCCCCTCATTCAGTGCATATATGTTTAAGAGAGTTATTTCTTCCTGCTGCACATACCCCTTGATTAATACAAAATGTCCATCTTTGTCCCTTACAACTTTCCTAAATATAAAGTTTACATCATCTGATATTAGTATGGTCACTCCAGCTTTTTTATGGATGTTGTTTGCTTGGATGAGTTTCCTCCAGCCCTTTATTTTGAGTCTATGTTTGTTCTGACTATTCAGGTGTGTTTCTTGTAGGCAGCAAAAGATTGTATTGTGTTTTTTGATCCCTTTAGCCACTCTGTCTCTTAACTGGTGCATATAGTCCATTGACATTGAGAGAAAGAATTTTCCTGGGATTTAATGCCATCTTATATCGAAATTTCGTGTGTATTTTGGTCAGTCTTGTCTTAAATTAGGTCTCTCAGTTTTTCTCTTAAGACTTGTTTTGAGGGAGCCGGGAGGTGGCGCAGGAGGTAAGGTGCCTGCTGCCTTGCCTAGGACGGACCACGGTTCGATCCCCCGGTTCCCATATGGTCCCCCGTGCCTGCCAGGAGCGACTTCTGAGCACATAGCCAGGAGTAACCCCTGAGCGTCACTGGGTGTGGCCAAAAACCAAAAAAAAAAGACTTGTTTTGAGTCCGTAAAATTTCTGAGCTGTTATTTGTGAAACCATGTATTCTTCCGTTAAACCTGAAAGTGAGTTTTGCTGGGTACAGTGTTCTAGGCAAAGCATTTATTTCATTGAGTTTTGTCACTATGTCCCACCAATGCTTTCTGGCCTTGAGTGTTTCTAGTGACAGGTCTGCTGTAAATCTCAAGGGTGTTCCCTTGAATGTAATTTACCTTTTTGATCTTGCTGCTTTCAGAATTCTGTCTCTATCTGTGGAATTCATCATTGTGACTAGGATATGTCTTGGGGTTTTTTTTCTGGGATCTCTTGGTTGGTACTCTTTGGGCATGCAGGATTTGATTGCATCTATTCTTTAGCTCTGGAAGTTTCTCTTTAATGATTTTCTTGATCATTGATTCTTCCTGGAAATTTTCTTCCTGGGTTTCTGGGACTCCAATGATTCTTAAGGTGTTAAGAACTTATCATAGACTTCTATTTTCATCTGTTCCCATTCTTTGACTAATTTTTCCATTGTCTGTTCATTTGCTTTAAGTTTTTGTCCAATCTCTCCCGGTGTATGGAGTTGTTATTTATCTCATCTTCCACAGCACCAATTGTATTCTCAGCTTCTGTTACATTGTTGAAGAACTTATCCATTTTGTTATTCAATTCATATACTGAGTTTTTCAGGCCTTTTATTTGACCTGTTATTTCAGTTTGGAGTTTTGTGATTTCTGTCTTCATATTTTCTTGGTGCTTATTAGTGTTCTGTTCAACTCGATCGATCCATGGTTTCTTTGAGTTCTTTGAGCATCTTCCATATTGCTTGTCTAAATTCCTTATCTGAGGGATTGATTAGTTGGTTGGCTGTTTTCTGGTCATCAGAATTGTCATCTTCATTCTCTATGTCTGATGCTGTCCTGCATTGTTTCCCCATTGTCACACTTGTATTGTGGGTTTTTCTACGTGTTGTGGTGGTATTCATTGGCTAAATGATGCGTGCGGCCACGCTCCTCTTACTCCACCCTTTCTAGTTGAGCACTTCGTGGATGAAGCCTCACACAGGATCAAATCTTAGGCCCAAGCACGCAGCAGAGAAGACAGTCCAGAGAGAAATGCTGGGCTTCAGTGATCCAGCACAGTTCTTAGTGTGATTTTTTTCTTCTTGCTGCAATAGTGTTCTTTCATTAGAAAGAGCGCATGGCCACATAGCAAAGTGGAGCTAAGTGCTCTTCTAGAGCCTCTGGGAGAGCGAATTTTCTGGGCCCTTTTCGATCCACTCCCAAGAGGTTCAGGAGACAGGACAGGAGACTCACAGGCAGCACTCACAATTTCTCACAGTTGGGAACCACTGGGCAGGTGTAGATTTTCCCAGCCTGACGTCACAGACAGGGGACCTTTCTTTTGCGAAGTTCTGCTTATAGCCGGTTTTCATGTTTGGAAGCAGTTCCTTGGTGTTCTAGCCCGTGAATGAGCCTCTGGGAGAGCAAATTTTCTGGGCCCTTTTCGGTCCACTCCCAAGAGGTTCCGGAGACCAGACAGGAGACAAACACACACAGGCAGCTGTCAGTTTCTCACTGAAATTCTGATTATATCATGTGAAACTACACACAATATACTCTTCTGAAATTTAATGTTCAATTAGATAATGTTCAGAACTAATTATCTGCAAGAAAGCTAGTTGGATCTAGAAGGTGCTAGGTTTGTATATGTATATGTATATGTATATGTATATGTATATGTATATATTTGGTTCTAATCTCCAGGATGTCTCCCCATTACTAGGTATTAACTGTCATGAGTGGCATCATACAAAGCAAAGAGCTCAGAGAAACTAGGCAGGGGAACAAAGCTCAATACATTTGCACAACATTAATAAGGCACAGGAGAAATGGGTGGAAAGTATTAAGGTAATTCCAGGAGTCTGATGGAGGAATAGAGCAGGAAGATGGGATTCCATGATGTTATTTATAGAGCATAGATCCAGCTAAGCCTTGAAATATGAGAAATGGAAACAGAAGGTAACAAGGCATGGGGGCATCTGTTGCTACTTCCCTCATCCATCAGTGAAGGAGAATTTGCATTTTTATTCTTATTTCCACCCTCATTGCAGAGACATTTAGGTACAGAAAAATGACAACTAACTTTTTTTTTGTCAAGTCAAACAAGAGATCCCTGTGCCTAGCCCCTGCTTGAATTGATCTACCACAGAAACCAGCAATCTGAGCATCCAGGTGGTTCTGGTGTGTATGGTCCAGGAACATGCCCTCATGGAGCCTAGTGCCAGAACTCCTATGAGTCAGCAGCCTGACCCAAAGACTCTGTTGTTACCTGCAATATTTGTTGGACCTTCTTTGTTGTCACTGGTTCTTAACTTATTCTGCAAACTCATTTCTAAGGTTGTATGCATTACTACCTCAGCACCTTACCTGTATTTGGAAGCCGATTGAAAATATAGAATGTCTAGAAGAGATGAACTCAACATCCCCAGTTGAATAACAACTAACAGGATCTTTGCTGTAAAGTGGGCACGGTTTTTGTTCTATTTATTGTTGACACTTATTTGTTTGGGTTGTTGGTGTTTAATTGCTAGACTGGCTGTTTGGTGGATATAGTCTTTCTAAGTCTTTTATTTAAAGAGTTGATTAGGTGAATGTACCTGGTTTGGGCCCTGAACTTACAAGGTTTGCCAAAAATTTGGTGCAAGTTGAAATACAATCCTTAACCAGTTTTATCAAGGAAGAATCCTATTACCTGGTCAGTTGACACAGGGTCCTCACGCTGACTTTCCCTACTGAGTAATCTCTGTGTCCTGACCCTGATAAATGTCTTCTCCATGACTTTCTTTGAGTCTTTGAACTCTCACAAGAATCCACTAAAAAGAAGACTTATTTTTCTTCACTACATTCAATGTAGAAAATGAAATTATCTTAACAGCATTAGCTGGATACATGGGTAGATAGCAGGATTGTTTGGTGGCTAATATTTAGAGTCAGGATGGTAACTGAATTTTGGTAACTAAAAAGGTCAGAATTTTTTTTCCTTTTTGGGCCACACCCAGTGACGCTCAGGGGTTACTCCTGACTGTGTGCTCAGAAATCACTCCTGACTGGGGGACCATATGGGATGCCAGGGGTTCGAACCAAGGTCCGTCATAGGTTAGCACATGCAAGGCAAGTGCTCTACCACTTGTGCCACTGCTCTGGCCCCAAGAACAGGAATTTTTAAGTGTGGGGTTCCTTTTGATTTTTTAATGTGTTTTTGAATCACCATGAGATGCACAGCATCAAAGGTTTTCATAATTGAGTTTCAGTCATACAATCTATGTTCTAGCACCCCTCCCTTCACCAGTGCACATTTCTTGCAACCAGTGTCCCAGTGTTTCTTCTCTCTTTTTCTTTCTCTCTCTCTTTCTTTGTCTCTCTCCTTTAAGCACTGTGTTACCAACAGAGCATTATGCATATCAACTTACCTCCTTTCAGCGCCCAGTTCTTATCCAAGGAGTTTATCTTCAACTACACTGTCATAGTGCTCCCTTCTCTGTGCTAACTGCACTATCTGTCCCCTTATGGCAAGCTTATTACTGTGGACTAGTTCTTCTGGCCCTCATTTCTATTATCTTCAGATATTATTACCATACTGCTTTTTTTTTATATCTCACAAATGAGTATGAACATCCTGTACCTGTCTCTTTCCCTTTGGTCATTGCAAGTGTGTTGTTTCTCGCAGACTTCTCATGCAGTGTACCAAATCCAAAGAACCCTTACAACTTTTGGCTTATCCTAAAAGTTAATTATATAAAATTATGCAAACATTTTGGAGGCAATTAATAGAATTTGGAGCTTGTCTTTTCCTAAACATGCATTCAAGATCTAGATCTGATCAATGGAGTCCTTTGGTAAGCTTTACTGTACAACTGAGTCCCTTTCCCACATTCCCATATGCTTCCTTTAGTTTGTTTCTATTCTTGCTTTTTCCCCTACAAACTGAAACTAGAGTTATATGGTAATGCTGGAAAAGGAAATGTTTTTCTAAAGTAAGCTCAGGAAGTCACCTAAATAAGCCTAGGAAATGGATAGGGGAAATTTGTTTTCTTAAGCAATCTCAGAAAATTGGAGTTTCCCTAGTATACAGTAAGAACAGATGCCCTCCCTCGCTCAGAAATATTTTTTGTTTTTAATATTCCCTTTTGAAAACATGAATTATTCCCATCTCAAAATACTAGGATTCCATAACTCTTTTTATCTTCTTCTTGACTACTTTGTAGACTGCTGGATTTTATATCATGTTTACAATATCACAGTGGGTTGGATGACTAAGAAAAGAAAAATTTTTTTGAATATTGAAAATTCAAAGGGGCGACAGCCTTTAAGGGAAAGGGCTTCTGTATTGAATTCTATATGAGAGGGAAGACATTTTTATAGAGCAGGAAAGAAAATTAAGACATGAACATAAATATGAGTTAGAAAGCTACAGCATGCCTTTATTATATGTAAATATAAATAACATATATATGTGCAGAAGGAATTTCCAAATAAAAAGAGAAGCAAGATTAGAATTTTAAGGAATGAAAGCTGCACAATTAGGTACTAGATATTTATGAAGATATGTTCTCAGACATTCTCCATGGGAATTCCATGGAGCACTAGTCAGACAGATGACTCTGCATGGAACACCATAACTGGAACATCAAATATACAATGTCAAAACCTAATTATCATTCTGGAGATTAAACCAGGAACTTCAGAAAATCAACACCTATATCTGCAAACTGTTGAATGCTTGTGATTATTCCCCTTTTTATTGTAAAGCATGTTCAAATAGTCTTCATCAACTATTTTACGTCCCACAAAGGTTCAGAATCTCTGGTTCAACCAAATCCTCAAATCATGTTTAATTTAATGAACAATTGCACTCCCTCTCCAAATTTTCCACACACTCTCACTACCTCTCCTGTCAGTGCCCTCATCTCTTTCTCTCTCCTTTCTCTACAGTTCACCCGTCTCAGGAGCCTGGCTGGCTGGAGGGAACTCTGAACGGAAAGACTGGTCTCATCCCGGAGAACTATGTGGAGTTCCTCTAATCCCCACATAACTGCTGAGAAGTCCATGACGACTGCTGATTCCAGTGTTGGAGACCATTTATCCTTGGCACTGAGAAATGGATGGTGACTGACTCTCTGCTGCTACTTGTCTACACAAATATCCCTGTGAACTCCAGTGACACCCAGCCCCATGATCATCTCAGCTGAAACTCAGTCATGCCACCTGAAACAGAAGCAGACCAGCAGAAGGCTGACAACTTGGATTCTCTCTTGTAGGACTCAAACCAGAAACAGTCCTTTTGTTTCAATAGTCATTCAAACCCCTAACCTTCTGCAAAAGAAAGTTAAGAAATGAGTAGGTCCCAAGAACCATGCAGCGTGAGGAGGTCTGACAGGGTTGGGCAGTGACTCAGAGCCCTATATGCACAGCTCTTGTTTACAGTAGACATGCTCTCTCCCCACCTCTGCAGGTTTGAGGCTCAGTACTACCTACAGGCTGCAGGCTTGTATGTTTGCATGCAGACTGGAGAGGGGTTATGGCACTGTTTACATCCCTTCCAATCTCTCACCATCTCTGAAGCAGCTATTGGCCCAGAATCAGCAAGGTTCAGTCCAGTGCTCTCATGCAAGGGAACATCCATACCCCACATTCCCCCGCCTTCAAGCTAGAAACTTCTCTGCCACCAAGCTCTGCATCACCCTATCACCATGGCAACACAACCTACTCACAAGCCAAACCAAAAAATAACATACTCTCTTTGCATGCCTCTCTCTCTCTCTCTTTCTCTCTCTCTCTCCCCTCTCCTTTTCCCTCTCCCTCCCCCTCTCTCCCCCACCTCGACCCACCTCTCCATTTGTGGTAGTTTCTTGGATAGTCTTCTAACATCCTGAAAGAATTGGAGTGGTCTTGAGGCAGAGGAGAGGCAAGGAACTGATGAGCTGCTGTTTCTTCTCTGATGAAATTTCAGCAGCATCAGGCATATTAGCAAACTCTAGTAACCTACAGAAATTAAGTTACTTACAAGGCTTAAATTTCTTGCTTTCTATAGGGCAGTGCACTAGTCCCAGTGTGGCACCCCTCAGGGCTTTCTCCACTGGCCAATTGTTCCCTTGCCCTAGGCTGCCTCTATCACTTCATTGACTAGACCCCTCTTTTTTATTCTCTCTCTCTCTCTCTCTCTCTCTCTCTCTCTCTCTCTCTCTCTCCCTCTTTTCCTCTCTCCCTCTCCCTCTCCCCTGGCCTGCTGGGAATTAATACTTAGCTAGTAATTTCCGTGAGTAATTCCTAGGCTAGCCCCATTGCCTATAGTTTCAAAAATAAGGTATGTTCACTGCCACTCAGATAAAGGGAATAGTTTCTCTAGCTTTTAAAAAATGAGATAATATTAGCCATGGTGGTTCATGAAGCACCAAAAAGTAGGGAGAAACATAAAGAGGGTTTGTGATTGCCTTCTGAGAAAGAGAATTTCCTAGTCTAAAAGGGGTTGGGTGTTGTGGTGGGGAATTTCACTTGGATATTTCAAATTCATTTGGCCACCAAAGAAAGGAGTCTGGTATCTCACAGTGGAATATCCACGCCCGAGTACCTCTAGGCAGACACATCACAAGCTCATGGACTTACAAACTCCCCAGGAGCCTCTTGGGATGACAGCAGTTACTCCAGAGAGTGTTTCCTGCTTCTGGAATTCCTCCTTATGAAACTTTAAAGAAGAAAAGGAAAACTTGAATTGTGTTGACTTACTGTACTTCTACTTTTTTTAAGATAAAATTGTAAATAGAGTGATTTGAAATACTATATGGCAAAGTTTTATATTTGATATTCTTTAAGCTAGTTGTTCCACACGTTTAAGCTTGGGTTGCTGAACAAGGAGGATGAGGGAGAGTGGGTGAGATAGGGTTAAGGAGGATCAAGGTCAAGCCAAATTGTCCTTAAGAAGAGGAAAAATATTTCGTTGCTCTCTGCTGGTTCGTTTGTTGGCATGACCCATCCGTAATGTTCAGCCTTCTTTTTTTAGATGTTTCTGAGCATTTCTTGGACATTGGACTTGGAGATGGAAAGAACATCTTCTAGCAATGATTATTTTCAAAAATCTCTTCAGTAGCAAGATGAAGCTCAGGATTTAAATAGCTGGGGACGGGGGTTGGATTGTTTTTGTTTTTCTTCTCAGGTGTATTTCTTGTTACCCCAGCTATCAGGATGAAGGATATGAGATAATTGTGTGCTATCACAACACACTCTTCAACAAATTTTTGAAGACCTTATAAATGAGGCCAAGCTCGTGTTTGAGTTTTATGTGTGTCTAAGAAAAAGTATCTTCTTAAGAGCTGTATCTCTCAATCTGTCTGCTGCTTCTCCTTGCCCTAAATATGTTTATATTTTTAATGTTCATCTCATATTTTCTATAAGTCTTCCTCAATCTAAGCACTAAGAAGAGGAATGGAAATGCTATGATAGAACTCCAAAGGTTTTGTATTTTTTGTTTAAATTTTTTCATTGATTTGAATTCTGTGGCTTAAAGTTAATTGGAGATTGTTGTTGTGATACAATTCATCAACATAAGATTATAAAGTGTTTATCAATTAAGGAACTTGTCCAAGAGTAAGCAAACTCTACTAATATATAAGGGAACGAGAATTAAGAGTGATTAAAATTAAAGGAGGACTCAGAAAAGTAGCCATTGCAAACCCAAAGAAAGGGTTTGCAAAGTAGGCAACATCTGCTCACTCTGGACTGTGACTGACTCTTAAGGATATGTTCAGTGGAGCCTGGGAAAAATGGAGAACCACTCACAAGCCACTGTGCTTTACATGTGAGAAAAGATAAACATGGTGCTTGTAGTATTTGACATTTTAACTCATCACTTGCTCCCATTGGGACCTTCACTGGAGTTTATAAGCAACACAGAAGGTGACCCAGCACTCTGCTTTAAAAGTCCTGCCTGAAACATACCTGTTGACACTCAGCCCCTGCTCCACCTCTTGGAAGTGTGTCCTCTCTCAGTTAGCCCTGATTGGAAGTCTGAGAGAACTGGGGTTGCTGCCAATGGGAATTTTTAGGTTGACCCCTTCCCAGCCACCCTGGGCCATGCTAGGCCCATGACAGATGGCTCTGCTTCCCTTTCCCTGACCACATTCACCTCCTCCCAGTTAAATGCAGAACTAGAGCAACTGTTCAGAACTGGAGCCAACAAATAGGAAGGAATTTAAAGAACCAAAAAATAAATGTTACCCTTTCTGTGCCACCAACTCTCTTTTAAAGAGGGAACTTGGGGAAAGATTCAGGATATAAACTGGTGTTAAGAATAGCAGGTGATTGACCAGGATTCCTGAGCTTTTTCAGAACATGATGTTTGTTTTTTAAAGTCCAGACAATCGTAGCCTGATTTTTGGGGGGCATTAAGATCACCCTCTTGCTCTTTCATGCTCTACAGAATTCAATAACGAATGAACGCTAGGCTACTAGACTTTTGAATCCCACACTCTGGTTTCTCTTCAAATCGCATGAATCTTTCACCTTGTACTAGTTTTGAATCCCTCAGTCCAAGTGCATAAATTCTTGACTTGCTTAATGGCAATGATATTCTTTTCAGGTTATAGAAATAGGTATAGAGGGAATGGACCCTTTTAGCATAGTCCTCTTTAGTGTCCTAGAATTGGAGCCATTATTAGCTAATGCGTTAGTGTTTCTATAACCAATGTTTATTTTCTTCTACCCTATCTTGATTCAACATAATTTCAGTACATCTCTTCTTGCCAAGCGTATTTTGAACAGAGGGACAAAGAAAAGAAAAATGAGCAGTTATACATTGGCAGACAAGCGAGGGCACAGCAGAGCCATGCTAGTGATGAGGTCACTTTTGGCCCTTGGCAGGCCTTTGTCATTGTGCTTACCATACTATGGCCCAATGGGAAGTCCTTATACAAATTTCCTATTTTGTATCTCCAGAAAACAGCAACCCTAGACACATCAAAAGATCTATCTTGACTTACATATTCTGAAAGCAATGATTAGAAAAGTGTTGGAATACAAAAATAATCAGATTACCCTCTATTCATGACTACTGACATCTTCTGACTTTGTTTCCAAAATCAAGTCTGAATTACTCAAGTGTGATAACCTCAGAACTCAAGGTACAACAGTGGCCAACATGGCACCCAGAGTTTGCCCAAATACTGAATTTTTTCTGGAAAACCATCTTGCCCAAGAATGTTGCTAACACTGAAGAAACCGAAGAGTTACCTAATTTGGAATGTCCTAGGTTTTCTGTCTAGGGAGTTATCTGTCATCTCTGGCAAACTTGAGTACAATTAATTACTTAGATAGCCATGTTCCAGCCCTTTTAAGTCAACTGGGTGTCCTCTTTCACACTCTATTCTGGTGTTTAATAATTTTCTTGTCATGCTCAGATGTATTTGGCAGCCATGCTGATCTGTTAGTGCTGAACTACTTCTCTGCAATTGTAGCTTGAAAATGACAACAGAAGCAGAGCAATGAACTTTGCACAATCTTGCAGCATGCCTGAGACAAGACTATAACAAGGAATAATTAGGATTTTTCCCCTTCTACTACCTACAGTACTTGTCTAGCTAAATACTTCCCAAAAATTGAAAGAGAGGCATATGAAAAATCTAGCATCCAGGCATCTATCAAAGGCAACCTTTCTGAAATACACTCTTCTAGTAGAAGCACTTATTTTCTTGAAGGGGGAAGTATTGGAGGTGAAGTAATTCTAGGAGCAAAAAAAAAATGATTAACCTTACTGAAGGACTATCCATATTTTTAAAGAGGGGTAAATATGATTTGTAAAAAGGGAAAATCATAGAAAAATAGCTCACAACTAATATTTTTGGACAGGGGCTCACTAGCAGTGCTGGAGACCACCTTGACTCTACCCAGCTGTGCTCCAGTGACAATGCAGTGACCAGGATCAAACTTAGGGCCCTGTGAATGACAGGCATAGACTTAAGCTCTGAGTTCTCACCCCAGCCTCCACAATTAGAGGATGATTAATTCTTTCAATGTGTCATGCTTTGAAGAGCAAAGGCATGGATATCCTTGACTGTGAAAAGGTAGCATTTACTATGATGGCAAGATTCTCTTTAGTAGTCACTGAGAACAATATTGATCATCAATATGTGGAATTCCCAAAGAGGCTAAGACATTGTACACCAATCTACAGCCATCAGTTCTACAAAACTATCCATATATACCCCAACAAGCAGGTTCTTTGGATATCTAGATGCCAAGGTCAACTTTGTACCTGTGAGAAGATGTTCCTCTGATCCTTTAAAAGCATGTATGTAGGAGTGTGTGTGTGTTTGTGTGTATGTATATGTACAGTGCACATTGACTATTGAGACCCACATGAGCCCACATTTTGGACCATCACAGCACTTAAGATTTAAAGTTTGGGAATTTAAGAAACAAGAGACTGTCTATTGATTTTAAGTGATCAAAGATATAAATTAAGTGCCACTTTACAGCTTTCTTCATATTTATCAAATGGTTACTATCTACAGTTATGTTCCTTGTTTATTAAAATTCATATAAAAGAAAGATCAAACTCATAACCATTTATTAGCATATACTAGGCTAGTGTTTAAAAAGCACTCTAAAAGACATTTTGTCCATGTTTTTGGAGAAGAAAATATTTGCATGTTTAATTCATAATGTAGGCTACCTTTA